>JAZGTJ010000477.1:0-37573 GCA_036877575.1 Botia almorhae
TGTAGGTAAATGTGTGTGTTACCTGTGCAGGTCTGCAGGTAAATGTGTGTGTTACCTGTGCAGGTCTGTAGGTAAATGTGTGTGTTACCTGTGCAGGTCTGTAGGTAAATGTGTGTGTTACCTGTGCAGGTCTGCAGGTAAATGTGTGTGTTACCTGTGCAGGTCTGTAGGTAAATGTGTGTGTTACCTGTGCAGGTTTGCAGGGAGCTGCTGCTGGTTGTCGTGACGTTTCTCTTCGGTGGAACTTTAGCTGGCTGGACAGGTACACCACAGCTCAAGGTGTAACTGTTTTCAGAGTCTAAATCACACACACACACAAACACGTTTTTAAAAAGCAGATGTTACAGGTGCTGCATGCACCTGAGTAATGTTTTGTAGGACGTGTGTGTGTGTGTTGGCTGTCAGAATGACAGAGTGTTGTTATGATGTCTGGAGAGTCATTGGCTTGACTTTGGTCCTGCTACAAATCGTCCAATGGCAGGCTGAGTATTTCTGTTGGCATGAGACCACAGGCCCCGGGTGAACAGGATTAAAAGAGGTTTTATACAGCTTTAGTGCTCACTATGTGAACCCAGAGAGACTATTAACACACACTCCAAGAGTCCAAGAGTCATAAACACACACACACACACACACACACACACTCGCAAAGATAAATACGAATACACTTATTTTCACATGTAGCCCAGTTACAGGGGATTTTATATCACTTTATTTGCTGCATTGCCGAGAAACATGCATGCAACCAGAAACTTACAAGCTGACGCATGTAAAACACGACAGACAGACAGCAAGTAGAAAAACAACTTCCTGCTTCTCATTCTGCTGTATTTGTATAGAAACATAAACTCTATGGTATAATAGACCGCAAAAGTTATTTTGGTAATTACAGCTTTTTACAGAACATTTAGGCAACACCTATGTTCACTACCAAGTGTGCCCTTCCTAGTACACACTAGCCTGCGTAGTGCATACTTACTTGTGAAATGTACATCACTTTGTGTAGCGCATACCTTTTTGCTAGAGTGCAGTGCAGTGCATTACTACCTAGTATACCATACCACTTCAAAATAGTGCATACTACGTTCTGTAGCATGTTGTATTTTTAATTGTACTGCATTTGATGGTTTAGGAGGCTAACTGATGCTTGTATGAGAGCTGTGTAGCAGATGAATTTCAGTGAACCGCAACTGAAAGCAGTTAAAGTTAATATATTTGCACACATTCCACTGAGCCGATGGTCCTGTATTAAATTTGACACTGACAACGTTTGGGCATCTAACACCTTAATATTGTTACACAATCAGTCTGTAGAGACGACGGTTGTTTTGAAATACTGTCTTAACATTCCAGACAGTTTTTTGAGACACTATCTACCCAGCTACAAATTTTACGTTGTAAGAACGTTTCCGTAGCGTTTCCATTAAGTAACAAAAAATGTTAAACGTGCTATTTTGAATGTTCTAGGAATGTTTAAAAAATCCAGTTTAATAACGTCATAATAATGTGTTAACATTATTGTTTGACTATCAGACCTTTATTGAAACGTTTTTAATTCGATAACATTTTTTAAACGTTCCACTAACAACCACTAACAAGAATAATGTTCTTGATATTTATGATATATCACATTCTACTAGTAAAAATTCTACTAGTGTTACTGCAAGAATGGTTTTTGATCAGTTTGAGGAAATGTTAGGGGGACGTTGGGAGAACATAAGCCAATGCTTTGCCAGCTCTTCTTGTTAGCTGGGTAGTCACTCACAGAATGTCAAAAATCACATGACCGCCGTCCTCTTGTGACATCAAGTGCATGGATCTTTCTCTTTATGGTTTGTTTTAACAGCTGTGCTGATCTCAGTGTGTTAAAACTCTATACAACAGCACTCTAGCAAATAATGAGCAGACGAGCAAACTGTGTGATGTCAAATTTGAACCACTAGAGAGCGTCAGAAGGCAGCGGCCATTCATGGTGCAGCCATCGCCTCAAAAACTATAAATATCTCTATACATACTGTATTTCATCATCATTTCTATGATGTGAGAAAACGTGCAGGTTATTTTGCGCGTTACAAGCACAAATCAAACTGCGAACTGAATTTATCCAAACAGTATAAAATCATTGAGTTCAACATGTGAGGTACTAACCTGCCAGGAAGAGTGCGTTTGAAGGACAGGACAGCGAGCACACCTCCCCCCCGCCTGTCTTAGTGCAGCTGAGCTGAGCACGAGGTGCCGGCTTCCCATTCGGGAGGCATTTGACCGCCTCTGAGGGGCAAAGGAGGTAGGGTTACCATGGAAACGGCAAACATTCTGGGATGCTCAGGGAAGAGGAAGGACGCAGGGACAGAGGTCTTACCGACGCAGTCCTTCTTGTTCCAGTGGAGCTTCTGTCCGGCAGGACACACGCACTCGTAGCTGCCCTGTGTGTTCACACAGCCGTGCTCACAGCTTCCATCATTAATACTGCACTCGTCAATATCTGACACACACACACACACACACACACAGTTTACATTTTTTTCCATCTGTTCTTAGTTATTCATTATTTAGCTCGTCTTGCTTTACTATCAGAAGAGTGTGTGTGTGTGTGTGTGTGTGTGTGTGTGTGTGCACTCACCTCCGCAGTGTGTGAGGCCGTACAGACTGTAACCTTTATGACACACACACTCGAAGCTTCCCGGGTAGTTGATGCAAATGTGATCGCAGGTCCTCTCAAAGGAACACTCGTCAATATCTGCCAACAAACACCATTTTCATTAACCCTTTAATTCCAAATCCTGGCAGAAACAACATGTCCCCACACGAGCGATTTGATGACCAGCATCTCCAAAGACAAGAAACAGCTTGACTTTCTTTTACGTTTGTACGTTTTCAGAATCAAACACAGAACCAGAATAACAGCTGATAATTTATACGGCAACTATCATTGTTATTATTGCTCATATTTAGGTTCAGTGATTCAACAAACCATTAATCTGAACATATGTGGGGAGTTTTGCACAGGCAGGTATCAAATCTTTTTAAAAATCAGCTCCATTTTACCGTTTCCCCCACACAAGCACGCACGTCAAACTGGCAGTTTTCATTATTTTTTATTATTTTAGTATCTATTCGCTTATGCATAAAAATGTACCCGTGTAATCCAGCTTGACAGCTGTGGCTTAAATTAATCATTTACAAAAGAAGTCAAAACAGAACCACAGAAAGACACAAAGATCCTGTTAAAATGAAGCGTTTACACAGCCGAACCACACGGCCCGAGCGCTACCTAACCAACACGCCCCTCGCTGCCATCCAGTCAGTTTAAATAAACACACGTGCACACACACACACACACTGATAGCCAGGAACAGGGTGGTGTTTTGGTTTAGCGTAATAAAATAATTTCTGTTTGTATTGCCACTCGTGCTGCGACACGCTGTCAGGAATTGCCAACTTTTCACCTCCAGTAAACCCGAGTGAGGGCACATGCGAGCCAGCGTCCTGACCAAACATTAGCGAGAGCATGAGGTGCTTTTGATGCAAAGTGTGGGACGGTGTGTGTAGACTCATTTTCAATGCCAGGAAACATCTTGTGTGACTTCTTGTCTTCTGTGTTTAAGGTTTACATATTTGCATGTAAAACATGTCTGACACGTGTCAATCAAACCAATCACTCACCTTGACAGGTGCGCTCATTCGTGAGGAGTTTAAACATGTCATTTGATTGACACCTGTCAATCAAACCAATCACTCACCTTGACAGGTGCGCTCATTCATAAGGAGTTTAAACATGTCATTTGATTGACACCTGTCACTCAAACCAATCACTCACCTTGACAGGTGCGCTCATTCGTGAGGAGTTTATAACCTTTCTGACAGCTGCACTCGAAACTCCCTACTGTGTTCCGGCAGAAATGATCACAACCTCCATTATTCTCCAAACACTCATCGATGTCTGCAGAGAGAGAGAGCGAGAGAGAGAGAGACAGAGAGGGTGATGATGATGATGATGGTTAAAGTCCAAAAACACTGTAGTACGGGGTGAGAAACCAGTACAAGTATTCTCATAAACAGCTTTTTGGATTTATAAACAGTTTTCCTTATACTCACAAAAACAGACAGACAGCCACATACACACAGTCACACAACATCATCTTAAATATCTCAGCCAACCCTGGCAAGCCCCCGCAGACCTATAAAAGCTTATCCCGTCAACAAATGTGTAGGAAAGTGTGTGTGCGCGCGTGTGTATGCGGCAAAGTTTGGGGTTTCCTCAGCAGTTATTTAAGTAGATGTAGCAAACACACGCTCTGGTCTAATATTAACTGAAGTGAGGTAGGGCAGAAAGTTTCCACTGAGCTCAAAACCACAAGATACACACGCTAACAGAACACGGGCAGTGCCGTGACACGGCTGCTAACGTGACAAATTTACACAGACCTCCAAATTTTCCTGATCGGTTCAGACAGCGATTATATTTTTAAGCAACTACGTACATTTAAAAAATACACCTGCACCATATTATTAAAATAAACATTTTGCATAAAAATCAATATGAGCAGCAAAGTGAAAACGCTTCTTTTCTGACGCGTTTTGTTTCATAATATTGAATTCATTACATAACAAATTGCATTAAACTGGTTTTAGAATTTCTCCTTGTGCTAAACCGGATGGTCCATGTTCTCTCGGCCTGATCTGAGTGATGAAGCAGTGAAATGGAAATGAAAGCATGAACTGTCACACATTCACTTCCATTTGTCATGTGATGTATTCGTAAGGTCTGAAATGGATCAGGCATTTAACTGTCTCTCTGTGAACAGCGGTACACAAAAACCCAACGCTGGCATTGTCACACGCTGTACAAAAAACCCGGCACGCAGCAGGCTTCTCCTCTGGGGCTTCAGTGGTTCAGTAAAGCAGCACCAGCCCGCGCTGTGATGTCAAACACCTACAGGAAGTGCTTTATCAACTCTGTCAGTTGATTTTCCGTCCACCCCAAATGTAACCCCGTGTTCCTGTCAAGATGTTTTTATTCCCTCCCGCGTATGACAAACGTGTTTGGCTATTAAACCTCTATATATCAGAAAGATGTTGCTTAGTAACTCGTGTCCTCAAAAATAATTAAACATCACACTGATTTATGAACAAGGTAACAAAATTACAAAATGACATAATGGAATATTTAACAGATTTAACATTTACACTTCACACACACACACACACACAGTGGCTCCTGAGTGCAGCAGGGGGTTAATGAGATTCCACATAATGAAGTTTAATGGGAGTAAATAAGCTTTGAGTTTGAGTAAATACATTCAACATTTTCACATCTGTAAATGATAAACAACTGCCAGGGAGAGAGTGGACAGGCTGAAAGTATTAATCCACACTGATGTTCAATAAGAGAGGACAGACAAACGTGTGCGTAAACACACGTCACCAGATTGCCCACTGACAAACAAGTGACACGAATTAGTGAAAGAAAGAACGAACAAACGAAAGAACGACACAGAACGAAAAAAAGAAAGAACAAACGAAAGACAGACAGAACGAAGGGAAGAATGAAAGACAGAAAGACAGAACAAAAAGAAAAAAGAATGAATGAAAGAACAAAAGAATGAATGAAAGAACAAAAGAAAGAAAGACAGGACGAAAAAAAGAAAGACAGAACGAAGGAAAGAAAGAACGAAAGAAAGAGAGAGAGAAGGAAAAAAGGTCTTATTGTCACTCGGGATCTGTTTGGAAGCTCATATGAAGAATGTAAAATTCCCAGGAGCTTCGGAGCGAACGTCTGTACTCTGAGATGTGTGTAGCCTTACCAAATATTTAGAGAAAAAGGCAATTAAAATTAATACATTTGTGGAAACATGAACCTCTACAAATAAGTTGGGACGGATCTAGTTTTAAACAAAAGGAGCGTTTTCGCAGATCGTTTTCACGCTGCTCACCTCAGGCGAGCTAATCTCTGAGAAATGCGCTCTTGAGCGCTCCTGTGTATTTTTTGGAGATTTAAATGGCCTGTTTTATTTGTTTTGTTCATAAAGGGATTTTGCCATGTAATAACACGGGCCCTGCTCGTTCGGAGCCGCCAGGAAAAACCAGCGTGATTTCTGCTGCCGCTAAAACTCTTCGGAGCGCGCGGGGGTCCGTCGGGGCTGGTGTCATACGAGGTGATGCTGCCCGCCTGGCTGCTATTGAGTGGATTACTGGGCCTGACATGTTTTGCTATAAACAGATCTTCTGTGCCAGACCTCACTGTCCTGATTAGAGCAAGCAGAGAGATAGAATATAACTGTTGCACAATCTTTATCTTCTCCGGTCTTTCCATGGGTTACATGAGGCAGGAGATGGTGAGACAGGAGAGCCTGCTGAAACCAGCATATGTATTTTATATTTAATCATGTAGCACCTTAGAAAACCAGATGCTGGCATGTTGGTGTCCCCACCCGTCTTCATTTGAAGTTCATGTAAATGAAAGTTTAGGAGGAGCAGGTTTGTATACACTGACTGAAGGTGCTTCATGATGCCATACAAGAACCATTTTTGGCTGCATGATTCCAGAACCTTTAACATCCATAGAATCTTTCTTTTTCACAAAAGGTTTTTTTTAAGTAAAAAAAGGTTCTTTAAGGTAAGAAAGAAATGGTTCTTTTAAGTACCTTTGACTAAATGGTTCTTTTTGGGGACCTTTTAAGTCTCAAGCACGCAAGTATGCAGGCCAGCGGAGACGTGCCTGTGGTAGCCATCAGCCGGACTGAGGAAACACACAACATGACTCTTCCATCCCATAATTCATTTCTCCTGATGACACCATGAACACACACCTTCTAATCAGACATCTGGAAGCTGTTTACTGTCATTTCAATCACTCTCTCTCTCTTTCGTCAAGCTAGCATCTGTCATCATGCTAGCTAGCCTGTACTATCTGTCATCGCTGACGAAGAATCAAATCCAGGAGATTTAAACATGACCTAAATAGTTTATATAAAACTATTTTGTTAGTAAAGCGAGGCAGGCAGCACCCTATGAGAGCAGGTTGGGGGTGGAAGGGACGCTGTAATAAATTTTAGGTTTACACACACCCACACACACTTATAACAGAAGCGAGATCTCTGCGTGTCGGGCTTATTTGTTTAGTCTGCGGTTTAAGCTGGTTTAAGTGTGGAGTTGCCTGGTTTATTATGCAAACACAGTTTACTCAGTCCTTTCTGTTATGTGTCATAGTTACATGTCAATTACAAAGTAGAGCTGAACAGCCATAATTACTGTGCTTTCATCTCTACAGCTACCTCTAATCCAACACCATTTACCATCAGTTAAATAGTCTGTTAAATTGTACTGCTTACACCACAAAAACATTCTTTGTTTCCATGACATTCTTCTTTACTGGAGAAAAACGACACAACCTTTTAAAGGCGAGGAAAACAAGATTCATCTTTCCGTTTGACCTCAACACAACTATTTAAATCATTGATATTAATAAATGAATTAATTCGTGATGCATTACAGAATTTTGTGCCTCCCTCTTCTATTCAAATTAAGAAATCAAATCTGGTCCTCATCGTGGAGCTGGTGCATTTGTTTAAGGGCTGCTGGATACCGAAATATTTTCTAAAATGCCTGTTGTGAAAATGAATGAGGAATTTAACTTAAAAAATAATGGAAAAGTGGGCGGTCACTTTTTAAACTCCTGTGAGGGGTGTGTCTAAGCTAGCTCCAACCAATCAGCTTTAAGCGAGAGATGTCTGACCACTGACAGCTCCTGTGTTTCCACTGAGCGGACGATCAGACGGACGCGTCATAAATACTGTTCACGCACTCTTGCTACCTAACCAAACAGACGTCTACAGTTTGAAATCGAAAATTCACAGTCGCCGTCTAATAAAACTTCCTTTGACTGGACGCTGAGTCCTGTCCTCACACCGCTGTTTGTTATTTGCTACAAATCGTGATTTATTGCTATTTTTACAAAGTTCACTAACAAGTAGTCATTAACGGTCGCTGATAATTGACCGCAGAACTATGTGTGTGTGGGTGATAAATGGCGTGTCACTGAGCAGATCTGAGGACTGGATTTATGATGCAAACCCCTCAGGCGGACCTAATTATTAGGGCGGGTCACAGCCGAACCAGACCAACATCCATCTTACTGTACGAACACAGAGACCCAGCTAACAATTTTAGGTTGTAGGAACATTTCCCTAACGTTTCCATTGAGTAACAAAAATGCTAAAAATGTTATTCTGAAAGTTCTGGGAACTGTATTCGCATTACTGTTTGATTATAACGTTATTCAAACGGTTTAATACTGAAATGTTTTGAAAGCGTTTCACTAACAACATCGGAATAACATTCTTGATACATAGATATATTACGTTTAGAAAGTTCCACTCGTGTTACTGCAAGAACGTTTTAAAAATGCCTGAGAGAACTTGAGAGAACTCTTGAGAGAAAATGTTAGTCAATGTTCTGAGAATGTTCCCCGTTAGCTGAGTCAACATTATAAATGTTTGTAATGGTTTTTAGTGAATTAGCTGTTGGAGTTAGCTAATGTACAACCTGACATAATAAACAAGCACTTCCTGTTTTATCAGGACATATGTCACATGTCAGCACAGAAAGGAAAACTGCAGTCATCAGGCACTTTACCGTGTTATTTAAATCTCTGTGCTATGTATGAGAGCGCTGTATGTGTGTGTGTGTGAGTGTGTGTATGTGTGTGTGTGTGTAAAGGCCAGGTTTTGTATGACAGCCTCACTAATCAAACAGCGACTGGATTGCGGAGGCGTCTTGTCATATGGTGCAGACAGGGCCGTCTGCGCTCTTTTACGCACATACGTGCCACATTCTTTTCCTTCTTGAGGAAACAGTCACATGATCACGCTTAATCGCTATGGCAACCATCCAGGAATATGAAAAGATGAAGACAAAAATTCTATTGGACTGGATTTCAGGCGCCACACCCTCCACACGAAGGTGCTAACGCGCATCATTCATACACGCAACCTTTTGCCATCAGATTCAGATTTGATGCACAGGAACTGACCAATCTTTAAGACCGCGGTGTGCAGCTCCTCTGAACCACGGTACGGTCAGAGAGTTCTCGAGTGTGTTTGTTTAGAGAGAACCCACCATCACCCTGTGCCAAGACGACTTCACGGCAGTCCGACTTTGAAACCCCTGCTCATTGACGTCAAAACTGGAATTTCGGAAGAAATGCTTCGCGGCCAAAGCAACAACAACAACACGGCCGTCATCAAGCCATTCCACACGACAGGACACGCAGACGCGATGCGAGTCGGTCTTGGCGAGGGATCACACACACCCGCGCGTCCGCCCGTCCGTGCGCATGCGGCCGGAGATACCTGACCGTTTCGAGCAGAAGAATTCATCTCATAATGTGTCTCCAATTTAATCCCAGCCTTGAAGTCTAAATACAGGAAATCTCAAATTGCTCCCTGACATTCAGGAGCTTGCTGAGAAGGAAAAACAGATTTTACACACACGTCTCTCGCGCACAAACAGCGGCCCGTTTACGTAAACGAAACACTGACCTTTACAGGTTTTGCCGTCGGGCTGAAGGGTGAAGCCTACTGGACAACTACAGCGCACCCCGGTGGCCGTGTCCTTGCAGGTGCGATCGCAGCCTCCGTTATTTACCGCACAGGTTTCTGGGTAAATGAAAACACACACGACAGGACAGACAGAGGAAGTAAGGTTGCATAAACACAAGCAAAAACGACAGCAACAAATCTGAAAGGAATGCTCGTAAAGCTGCTACACATAGTTAAAGCTGTAAAGTGTGTCATTTTAAAAACACTCATTCTCCTGTTTAATCTGCTGACAGCATGTCAGTCAGTCATTGGTCATTCAACACATTGGCTCAACCAATGGCATGAGACTGGGGCGGGACTCTCTGTGCTCTGACCAATGGGAGACGAGAATGCTCTGGAAACGTTTTTTGTACACAGTCATTATTGTCATCTTATGCCTCAGAAATGACACACTTCAGCTTTAACTATGTTGAACTTGGTGAGGATGTGCGGTTATTTGAGAGCTAAGCTAAAGGCGCGTGTAAATAACACAACCTGGTAGGTGCCATTACATGAGAAATCACAGTTTAATTATGTTTACATCGTATGATGTGATACTGAACTAATTCGGCACTTTGACCTTGAACGTGACAAGCATCATAACAGAGAATAAAAGTAAAATTCATGAAAATAGCTGGATTTTAAAAATCAGACACAGATGATCAAAACATCCACTCTGTCAAACACATAAAGGGCTATAATAAACAAGAGCAGTGCGTTTTTCCTGAGGACAAAAGTAACTTAGAGAAAACCTGGAGAATAAAAAGGAGACCGGTGAGTGGGTTAGTCTGTGGAAAGTGTATCATTCAGAATGCACAACATACAGTTACAGAATCACGAATCTTAATACAAATGTAATACTTATCTAATTATAAAACTATCATGGTGTTTGGGTTACACATCTCGTACCCTCTGTTTTGTGTATTTATGTGATGTCATCACACAATCACTGTTTTCAAAAATGAAACCATGATCATTTTGAGCAAAAACACGCAATAGGGGGACGGTTTAGAAGTTTCACGAAATGACTTCGAAAGTCATGTTGGGAAGCTAATGTCCAGCTGAGCCAAGATGGCGGTTCTTTTACAGCTTTGCTTTGAGCCATCATGTGCTTTTTGGGAACGTTCAACCTTTCCTGAACCGACGAACGCACAATCCGAGACAAAACCCCCTGGCGATTTGGTTTGGGACACAAAAGTGTGAAGGATTGGAAGCTCTCCATCCTCAACGAGACCGTTTTTGTGGGTTGGGTATTTCTGTTAATGATTTATTAAGCATGCCAAAGACCCTGTTATTAGAGTCTAATGCGAAGAGCCTACAGCCTATGGGCTCTTCAACTGCTTAAAACAGCAGCTGGACTTTCTTTGCCCTGGGACATAAGCTTACTGTGATTGGATGCTAACGAACTCTTTATCGAATACCTGCACAATGATCATACTGGAGGGGGCGTGGTTTACTCTAAATGGGCGTGGCCAACGAAGAAGCGCTTTCTGATGGATGTGTATTTTTATAGATTCTTTCACCATCATGTTCAAGCTTCTGTTGGCCGAGTGCCACATTAAACACACACACACACACACACACACACACACACACACACACACACAGAAACACTGGAGAGATTCTGACTCTGCAGTCCTTCTCCTGAAGAAAACCACACAGACTTTCCACAGATAGAGGGATTCAGTGCCCTCACACTCCGTAGCTTTCACATTCCATTCACACACACACACACACACACACCATCAGATGAGGTGGTAAGACCTGGCTGTCCGCTGCACACCATTCCCAGTGGCCGGTTGCCAGGAGACATCTGCCCAGAGGTGTGCGTGAGGTTTATGTGGATCACGTTCTGGAGGTCAGCGAATCAGAAATCAGCCCTGCTCGACCCACTCCACATGTGCCCGAAACATGGCCCTTTATTTAGATCAAATTCTCTAAATCCCCCCCCCTGCTGCTAAGTGACCACCTTTTAAAACAACTCTGTGTATCCTCCCTCGTCCGATGTGTCATTATTCTCGCTTTCTTCTCTCTGTCTCTCCCATCACGCCTGTGTACAATAGGCGCTTTCTTTCTGACACCGATTTTCCAGTTTAGTTTGTCAGGATTGGTCACATCTTGGTGCTGTTGGCTCCAGGTGCGACAGACGGGCAGAACGGGGTGTGTACGCGGAGTGTCAAATCTAACGTTCCCCTGTGGCCTTGTGGGTAATAGAACGGACACACTCGCACAAACGCTCAAAAGCAAAGCCAAGCTAACAGTGTGAATCTGCCATAACCGGCCCATTTGTGGATCGTGAAACTTGGAATCTGATCATGAAACTTGGAATCTGATCACAGAGAGGGAAAACAATGAGTTCAGCGAGCGTGGTGGTGATGACATCACACGTGACTTGTCGACAAGTTCTCAAAACTTCTCCAAACAGTTGATGCTATGAGTCAGTATGCATACAAGTCAAACAGTCTATAGTGGTATCACACTTTATATAGGGACTCAAAACCAGCATACTACTATATATAATATACTTTTTAACTACTATACTATGCTACTTGGTTATATACAGTTGGGTCTAAAAGTTTTATGATTTGGAAACATGTAAATCAACAGACTGATTGAACATATTTAAGTCAAATTTGTGACATGGACC
The DNA here is from genome assembly GCA_036877575.1 of Botia almorhae. NCBI lineage: Eukaryota > Metazoa > Chordata > Actinopteri > Cypriniformes > Botiidae > Botia > Botia almorhae. The sequence goes on from JAZGTJ010000477.1 coordinate 12,226, forward strand.
ATGTTAACTTTTTTGTACAAAAGGTCAGACTTTCAGAACCCATTGTGTGTGTATATAAATATACATACATATGTACACCTTGTATGTATATATGTTTGTATATAGTATACACGTATATACATGTGTATACACACACACACACACACACACACACACAACAGATCATATGAGAGAGAGAGAGAGAGAGAGAGAGAGATCATACAGTTTATATAGTTTGGAACAATTTGGGTCCATCCACAACGCATCTTCCAGACCAAGAGCACCTGTTTTCAACGGGATTTTGGGAGGAAATACAAGACATTATGGAAGTGAATAATGAAATACACCTCAGATTAAGGAAGGCAATAAGACAGGGCTGTGCAGACTCTGGGAAATGTGAGTGACTGAGGAGGGCTGACGTTTGGTTCTCCCTCAGCGTACTACAGGAGGGAAAAGTGCTGTCACAAACCAAAGATTATCAAAGAAAGGAAGAAGGTGACAAAAGAAGACATGGAAAGATAAATGTGATTCTTTTACACCCAACAGCATAATAAAAGTAATTCAAATCCATCAGCTGCAAACGGCCGGCATAATCCACTTGCTCAATGCACATTTCTATTCCACAAACAAAACAGACTGAAATGGGTTTGAAAACAGACGTCTCTGATCTCATCTTTTAAAGACGTGTCAAAATTCATGATAAATTGGTGTTCAAAAATACAAATTCATCAGGGCATATTATACTAAAGAAAATATTTGTCATTGAAATTGATTTTTTTAATAGATATATATAATAAGTTATATTTTATAGTTAAAATAAACTTTTAACTATTACTAACATGATACATTTATATTGCTAACCTTTTTGTAAATAAATCTGAAATATTTACATAAATATATTATTTTCATAAACATTTTTCACGCTTTATGGAGTACAAATGACAGGGTGAGGTGTGTTAAATACTACCAGAATCGTAATGTTTTAGAGGACGTACTAGTGCAAGATTCTGCTCTGACCTTCATGTCATTTGTTCCCCATGAAGTTTGTGTTCAGTATTCATCCCCTCATTCCTCTAACGGCAGCTAATCTTGCGTGGCCGCAGAACGAGCAGCAGCTACGCAGGATTGGTGCGGTGAAATGTGTGTTGTGAGATTATCAAGACTCTTGTATGGCGCGATCCAGTGTCATTTTACCGCCATCTTGGCTGTTGCTTTGGAAATGGAAGTGGATGGAGGCGGTCAGTTGTGGTTAGTTTTTGTAAGAGCAGACTCTGAAGATAGCTTGAGGAGAGTGCAAAGGAACCTTGTCTGTTCTCTAATTTTCTGTAGGGGTCAGACAGAAAAATCGACGAGTGACCTTAGGGGGAGGGGCAAAGGAAAGGAAAGGAAAGGACAGCAACTCAAACAAACCAATGAGGGGCTAGAAGCACAGGCGCCATGGCAACACATAGAAAGAGGAAGAAAAGAGTTACCCATAAGTAGACGCCGTTTCACCCGCTTGTCTACATCAGCTACTGACGTGGTATTGAAGTCAGAGCTCTCAATTGCAGCCTCATCCTTCTCTAAAACACAAGTGAAAGGGGACAAACAGGGAGGAGCATGTTAATGAGAAGCCCAATGTCCATCGCCCGCACAAGCTGACCCGCCCCCCGGAGCCACGCCCACCCACGCCCGGAACGGGCTGGCACGACCCATTCTCAGCTGCGCACAGGCTGACTGGGCGGAAACCGAGCCGCTCGCGGACGCGGGCTGGACATCGACGCCTGGGCGTTGTCGGCCCAACCATCTTGGCGTTTGAGTCTGAACCAAAGCCAAGAGGCATAAAGCCATAAAGAAGCGCAAATAACCCTGTTAGAGTGTTAATCACATGAACAAATAGATAAATAAAAGAATGATCAAGATCTCCCGGAAGGGGAAAAACAGAACGACCAGTTTTATCACGAACATGAGCAGTGGGAGGAGCTTAACATAAGAGAATCGTGGGATTGATGGGAGGGGCGGAGCTTATGATGCTGTTTCCGTTGTAGTTCTTGTCTTCCATATCAAACGGCCACTCGTTTACCTCAGTGAAAGGGAGCAGTGGAGGAGAGAGAGAAGCAAAGAGCGAGAAAGAGACAGAAAGTGAAGGTACAAGATGAGAGGGATGGAAACACGTATAGGGTCCAAAATAAACTTTTGGCCACACCTGCCAATAGCAAATAAATGTAAGATATTTACAGACTTGAGCCATGAAGCTGTATTTTACAATATTCTATTAAAAGAAACGTAATCAGTTTTCATTTTCAATGTTACGAGTTTTCATCCATTGAAAACATGTTTTTCTTTAAATGTTGGTAAAACATTTTTCTGCAAAACTGCACGTTTTACTTGAAAAAAATTAAAGATCCTCGTGATTTTGTTCATCAGATTTTTAATTTTGTGGCATTATGTCAGAAATATTCCATGTGCTGCATGACTCTGGAGAATGTTCCACTGAGGTAAAAGTTATTACTGTACAAGTCGTGTGTGCCACGACAGATGTTATTTGGTTAGACGGTACAAAACTATCGTTCGTACAAATTGGATATTAACTATGCATTATGACAATGTTCCTAATAAAGCTTTCAGACAACTGGCAAGTTTTATTAATTGCTGAAGTCAATTGCAGATGTCAATTTGGACCCTGTATACATGTCAAACAAACGACAAACAAACAGCAAGAATTTGAGATGACAGAGGAAAAGATAATGAACAAATCAGACTTAACACAAGAGGACGAAAGATACGCTTAGTGACAGAGTGAAGGGTCAAAGGAGAGATTAGATGATGACATGGAAGGGATGAAAGAGGGTGTGGTCTCACAAGATGGAGGGGCGGGGCATGCAGAGAGCTGAATAAATGACAGAGTCTGGGGCAGCGCTGGTTGCCTGTTTGTCTATGGAACACATTACAACTGGCTTTGACAGTCAAGTCAATGCAGAAAACCACTTATAAGTAACAAGTGTGGGGAGAAGGGATGCTATAGCCAGGCGCGTGTAGTGAACGGTTAATGGCGTCTTAGCATGCACATACAAATACAGATCTAATGTTAGAGTGGAAGGGGGCGGGGCTCTGGGCTGCCGGGAGCCAATCCTGATTCGTGAGTGCAGGAGAAAGCTCCAATCAGGATGCGGATGTCTGCTTTAAAGGAACAGTTCCCTTCAGCATTGACAGGATTTCCATTTTGGGTGAACTGTCCCTTTAAGGCTTGGTACTGAATCTCTGTTCGTTCTCCGACATTGTAATTCTTATTTCATGACGGGACGACGCTACATTTGACATTTAGAGCGTGCACGTGTTTAGGGATATCTGTCTGTTCTGTTTGTGTATGTGTGCGTGTTTATGATTTGTGTGTATACATTTTAAACTACAAGACTTGGCTCTGACTAGCGAACTCCACCAATCAGAGGCTGGAGTGAGTATGATGTCATAGAGAAATTACACAAACAACTAAATAAATTAGCACAAGACAAAAGTTTCAATCATCTACTACCTCTATTGTGGCTACAGTAACCATAAAAAGCACAGGGGTTTACTACTGAAGTTTTTAAAGATCAAGAGGAGAAAGAACCAGAACAGAACCAGACAGAAGACAGGGGAAAGGAAATTTTCACACTGACAAAAACGTGCAGGTGGATGACAGCTGGTGCGTTAGTGCGAGAAAACAGGGAGCAAACATACGAGCCAATATGAGCACAAAAAAAAAGAAAGAGAAAGAACGTGCAGAGGGAAATATAACATGCATCTGGAATGAAGGAGAGTGGGATGCTCTCTAAATATTAATAAAAGAGTGACGGGTGAGCGTGGCGTGGAGTGGAGGCCGGGTTTGCGCTTTTTTTTGTTCAAAGGTTGCATACAAAGTTGGTTCATGCTTATTGTGGGGGCAGAGGGAACCAAGGACGAGTAGATGCGATTGGCTGGCTGCTTTCAGAGACGTCAGGCAGGGGGCGGGGCTGGTGTACAGATTGGCTGGTCGGAGGGATGCTGTTTTCTGATTGGTGGGGAAGCTACAGTTGATCAGGCTGCAATTGAGAGATGCTCTCTAGTTGCCTTAAAAACCCTTCCCTGGCGTTCGTCAGTTTGTTTGTCTACAAAACACTTTATTCCAGTCAGAATCACACTTAAATGGCAGACAAGACAGGCAATCAGTAACTTTCACCAGAGAGGCAAGAGGAAAAGGAGGAGCCCATGACAGACGCCACACACAGGAGCAAAGGGAAGTCCTAAAGGAACGCTAAACACAGGAAAAGAACAGACCCACATGGCACAGCTAAACACACAGACCACAGCGAGGGTCAGGAGAGAGAGAGGAAGAGGAAGAGAACAGGGAGAGTGAGATGGGGTGGGGTCGAACCCTAAACTCCTCTTCTTGAACTTGCGGCCGTTTGGTGTTGCTCCGTGGAGGCTGTAAAGGAAAACTGGTTGAGTATTAAATGTTCCGGGTTCGAAGCTGCCAAAGGAAGGCGATTCTTTCCAGTGTATGGTAATCAGCAGGTACAACAAAACACACTATTATATGCACGGGTGTTTACATGTCAGTCGTCAGGGTAACACAACACATACTCGGACAATCGGACGACAGTACGGCACAATCATAACAAGTATGTCTCTCGAACAGTTTTAAATATTACATTTACATAACAGTTAATAGTAACAAGTTAATTCTTTTCTCATTAAAACGTTTTACATATGCAAAAAAAATGTATCAGTGTTAAAAATGATTAGTGTTTAAAATATGTTTTAAATGATGCCACCTCATGTAAAACTCCAGTTATATCATTAGCCTATAAAAGGGTGTTTTATTTTACATGCCCCCCCTTGTTACTGGACACTTGCTCACAGAATAAATGAATCATGACAGACTGTGTGTATTAGAACAGTTCTACGATGGCGTAGGTAACTGCAACATGAAAAATACTGTGTGCGCTTTTATAACTAATCTAACGTCATCACAGCTCTTTCTTCAGAGGATCTGATTGGTCAAACTGCTGCGCAGTAAGACGTGTGTAACATGGAATATGAATGCGTTTCCTGGATGACTGATGACCCTTCATAAGCCATTGTGAGCGCATGACCCAGCTAACAGGGATTGTTCTCCGAAACGCTGGCTAAAGTTCTCTCAAGTTATCAAAAATGTTTTTGCACTAAGAATAGTAAAAAAAAATTATGTTACATATCATTAGCATTATCATTAGCAGAATGTTTTAAAAAAGCTACAAGAATCAAAACAATTTTGGATAATGGTCTTATAACCAAGCATAAATGTTAATACAACGTCTAAAAAATGGACACGTTAACATCATTCAAAAAACATTTTAACGCTTTTCTTATTTTATGGAAATGTTGGGGAAACTTTCTTACAACCTAATATTGTTAGATGGGTCTGCGCCAACAAAACAACTCATTTCACACAGTTATAGACTAAAGAAATCTCACAAACTCACACACACAGACTCTGTCTGGGATACTTTAAGCTTACACACACTTGAGTGATGATAACTGACTTATTTAAATGTTAAACTTGGGGCATAACAGAACGAAACTTTGAGTAGGCCAATGACGCGGTAGCTGGTGTTTGGTTTCAACAATTTCAGCATTTTTAAAGTTTGTCGCGGCGATGATACAGACGCACGCGAGCCAAATAAAATAATAAAATTGCTCGGGACTCTTTTGGAAAGTGTAGGACGCACACAGATGTGAAAGTGCTTTCCTGCAGGGGGAACGCTGGGAAAGTTCACGCTAAGACAACAAGCTTAAAAACTAAACTTACCTGCAGCAGGTCATTTATCTTCTGTATTTCAAAAGAGAGAAAATGAAATAGAGGCAAACCATTTCGGCTTCGTTTCTGAAGTATTGACCCTGGATGAGGCCGTACCCGTGTGGCGGATAAAGTTTTCCCTTTCGGCAAAAATGGCAGGCCTCCATTGGCCGACCGGTTGGCTTTCTCACCATTACCGGGATGATGGATGTGTTTTGCACGCCGAGAGATCGGTGATGATGAATTTTCCATCATCAACAACATCTTCCCAAACCCAAGACACACACACACACACTGCGCTCGCACCCAACCCATAGACTCGCTGCTCCATTCGCTAGAAGATGCGCATAGATACATCACGGGCCTCATTTTCTGCTCTAATAGTTTGTGTGTGAGAGAGTGAAAGCCAGGAGAGAAGATGAATGACTATATTAGCAGTTTGACCTCCTCACTATCACAAGTGAAGGACTTTCAACACACATTTCCCAGAGTTTGGATGGTTTTTATGACGCCTACCCAGCTAACAGGGAACGTTCTCAGAACATTGGCTAGCGTTCTTTAGGTGTTTCCCCAAAGCTATCAAAAAACGTTCTCGCAATGATGTTAGTAGTAACTTTTTTTATGTTATATATCACATACCGAAAATGTTATTCTTAAGTTGTTAGTAGAATGTTTAAAAATGTTACAGAATTTAAAAAATGCATATCGTTCCGCAAGCAATAATGTTGATACAACGTCTAAAAAACTGGATGTTTTGTGAACGTTCAACCGAACATTTTTAACTTAATGGAAACATTAGGGAAACATTCTTATAACGTAAAATTGTTCGATGGGTAATACCCATAAATCTCCCAATCACAATACGTTTTTTAATGAATGGAATGTGGAGGTTAATTTCTGACACATTAAGCTAATCTCTAGGGTTCTGTCATCTCGAACTCAACACACTTTTCCTCTACAGTGTTTGGAGGTCCTCTGTGAGGAAGCCCTACAAAAAGTCTTTTTTTTGACAAACAGGACAGAATGTTTGTTGAAACAGTCCTGCACTCATAACCCCCCACCTCCCGCCCGGCCCCTCAGACCCTTCTCTCTCTCTTTCACTCTCTCTTACTCTCATTGTGTAACTATGATGAGGCCAAGGTTTGGTAGAGTGTGTGGCGTGACTCTTGCTATTAACTCATATCTTTGTCTATTGAACTTCGCTAGAAGAAAAATATAAGCATAAATGAAAGGCCAGGAAGTGTGTGTGTGCATGTACATGCATGAGACTCACCAATGCAGGTCTTGCTGTCCGAGTGCAGGGCATATTTTTGATGACATCCACACACGGGCCCCGTGTCCGTGTCATCGCACGTGTGTTGGCAACCACCGTTTCCATAGTTACATGTCACTGGCAACACACAACAACTATAAGGAAGACTAAAATTGTGTACCGCTGCAGACACCCCTTTAATTAAGACACAGACACACACACACACACACTCTGGCTAATGTGTAATCAAGACGCACATGTCATCATGTTGTACAGCTCCGTGTTGTATCATGTTGTAGCTCTGTATCTCACACACATTCATCTTCATCAGCAGTTACATGTGTTTAACTTTGTTTGATCGGATAAGAAGACTATTTTCATATTCCACTTCAAATAACCGGTGCAATACTTTGAGGAAAAGGAGTTTGGAGCTTGTATTAAAAATAGAGGAACGAGAAATCGCAGATGAAAGTTCTCCAGATGTTCCAGCTGGAACCGCAGCAGTTTCACTAATACACCCACCACAGATGAGTGGCTAAGGTGGTTTATTCGAGAGCCGATCAGTATTAGAGGACTGACTGGAGCGAGTCTCCAAACCTGTTGTTTAGCTCTGATTACACTGGCAGTTTCGCTTTGAGTTATGTATTGGAACGCCGTTTGCGGCATAACAAGAAAAAAGGACGGAATGTTTTCCGTACCACTTGAAAAGAATCTAAACAAGTGTGTTTAGCTCGGATGAGATCGAGTCTACGTCCATGCGGACATCATAATTTGTAGCTTGACATATACCTAAATTAATGATAACGTAATCTTTTCAGTAAGCAAAATATACAAAGTGTACTTTTAAGTCACCTTTAAGGGTGACACGTGTAATTTTCCAATGATAAAATGTTTTTTTTTTATCCCAGCTGAATAGATGCTAATTCCATTCCATAAGCCATTCGTAGATTGATTTGTTTGAGCGACTCGACCAGCACGCCAACCTGTAGCAACACTGGCTCAATCAATAGCACGTGCCTAGGGCAGGACTATCTGTCTGTCCAACCAATAAGAGACAGGGGGAGTGTCCAGGGAGGGATTCTGTTTGACGGTACTTATTGGTAACGCAAAGGGTGCAAAAATAACCCGAAATGAAAGTCTGGCTACGGGATAATGTAATTCACTAAAATAAGCTTTTAACAGTGTAAACATGAAATGCTAAAACAGATACATACGTTTGCAGTCGCGCTGATTTTCCGCTAGCTCAAATCCCGGGCGGCACTCGCACGCCACGCCACCTTTGGGCGTCTCTCTGCAGATATGAGCGCAGCCGTGATCCTTGTTCATACAGTTCATCCCATCTGCCCAGAAAAGACAGAGAGAGATGGAGAGAATCTAAAGTTACAGCCGTGTAATCTTCCCATTACAAGCACTTGGCTGACAGACTCTTGGAAATAAGCGTGTGATTTTTATGAGCGGTGTAAATTAGTTTAATGTTTCTGCCACAGGTCCTTTCTCACACACGGAACAACAGAGACATTTCGTCTGACCCGTGGAAGCGCACACAAAGACGCTCTCCACGGACAACAATGATCAGCAAACATTCTCAGTCCTGTTTTCTCTCTCACATTTTGCTCTCATTCTGTTCCGCGATTGCCAAATTCGTCCTCAGTCGTTTTCATTTGTGTCTTTTCATTTAATCGACGAGACAAGCAACAAATAGTTCAAGCAAAAAAAAGAAAATTCTGTCTTTATTTACTGTCATGTTGTTTCAAAATCTGTATGACTGTATGTCTTTGTACTGGTTGTACTGGTTGCTCCTGTCTGAGCCATGACAATAAACTAGAACTGAGGGTTTAAAAAGAATTCAGAAACAAACTGGACTGAACTCACTGGACCTCACACAAAGCTATTGTACAACATTAGGACATTTGCACAGGTTTTCGTTATACTTTTCAGAGTGGTTTGGTGTTCAGAGGTCCCCAACTCGAGTCCTCATTCAGTGTGATTATATGGAAAAGGTTAGAAGGTTAGGCCGGTCCTCAGATAAGAAATAAAGTCATACGGGTTCTGGAACGACATGCGGGTGAGTTGATGACAATGACAGAATCTTTATTTCTGTGTGAACTGTTTCTTTAAAAAATGCTCTGAAAGATAATCTACGAGAAAACGCATAAAACAACTTGTTTCTTTGCTTCATTCTTTCTCTTTTACATTTCCTCTGATCTCAGGAGAGCGTAGCGTGGTCATCTCCCCATCCTGAGCAAACCATTCTGTTCCTAAAGAAACACAGGAACATAAAAGGGTTTAATAAAAGACAGAGAGCAACTGTTGGGCTTCACTAATGGACGTCCTCCTCATCTTAAAGCCAAACAATGAGCAAAGAATGTGTATGTACACAAAAGCGTGTCTCCGTGGAAACGTGGCGGTTTCTTGCATCTTTAATTGCCTCTATAGCCTCTTCAGAAGAGCTGAGGGCTCCCGGGCCAGAGCAGAGAGAGAGGTACTTTTCTGTCGGCCCTCCAGAAAACACCTTGATGTGCCCAATTAACGTGGATTCTGGAGAAGGCCATCAAGCTCTCAAAAGATAAAGAGACTGGCCACATTTCACTCTGAAAACACGTGAGAGCGTGTGTTATAGATGTCCGGACCGGTAGTATGAATCACTGAACTTTTTAAATAGGATCATTCAAACGGTGAGAAGATTCTGCTGTGTCACTAAGCAAAATGTTCCTTCCCAGCTAACAGAGGGACAACATTCTCAGAACGTTGGCTAACATTTGCTAAAAGTTATTCAACAAACGTTCTCGCAGTAACATTAGTACAACCTTTTTTAACATTACACATAATATATATGTCAAAAACTTTATTCTTAAGTCGTTAGTGGGATGTTTTAGAAGGTTACAGAACTAAAAATGTATGTCGTTCTTAAAACGCTAACATTTTTACACGTTTTTGTTACTGAATGGAAGCATTAGTGAAACATTCCTGCAACCTAAAACTCTTAGCTGGGTTGCACCTGTGATCAGCAGAAGATCTACACGAGGATCAACAGCCCGTGTTCCTCACCAACTCTTGCAATACATATTTAAAGTGTAGAAACTGCTGCAGAGGACCTCAGTGGGCCCCTCGTCACGGGGTCCTCGTGCGAAACCTTTGAGTGGGTTTGATAATGTGTTTTCACAGGAAGTGCAGGAGATCAAAACAGACCCGACTCCGGGTTTTAAACATGTCACATCGCTGTTACTGCGGTGACAGGAAGACAGAGAGGTAAAAAAAAAACGATAAAAAAGGTTTCAGCCACTTTACCACCATTAGTGTGTATATCGCATAACAGTAGACAGCAAAGTGAAGAAAAAAGGGAATTATGGGTAATTTAAAGACTGCGTGTGTGAGAGAGAGACAGCAGACACATGGATGTGCCTGTGTTTAATAGAAGATCTCAATGAAGGGACAGAGCGTGTGTGTGTGTGTGTGTGTGTGTTTCATTACTCATAAACCCATCACTTAAGGAAAGTGCTCTGAAAGCCCACATACAATGTCGAACGGAAAGCACCCTTTCAAAGTTTAACGTATAATAATTTATACAACAATTACAGTTCATCAAAGCAGCCAAGCTCAGTTCAGCGTCCGGAGAGAAAAGGGTGGAATCCAAAAAGACGACCTCCACATCAGCACAAAAACTGGATATCAGCAGCTGTGGTGAAGTTTGTGTTGAGGTAAAACTTTTCTGTCACTTTACGTTGCAAGTGGTGAATGCAGTTTCCCTTTTAAACGACATAAACCGTATGCTCATAAATGCACACACACACACACACACACACATCTGCAAACACACACCACAGACTCCCGGTTTCCCATGTTTTTGTAAATGCCACTTTAATTGAAATCTGTCAGACTTTCTATCTCTCTCCAAACGCACAATGCTATACGTACTAAGCCATGAATTTCAATGAGGCTCTTTTTTTCACCAGCGACCATTGATGTCCTTCAGCTGAAACAGGCTTTCCAAACCCCCCCCCAATCTCTTCTTTAAACACAAGCTTCCTACAGACTCATCCCAACTCTCTCTCTCTCTCTCTCTCTNACACACACACACACACACACAGGCTTATTAATTATGAAGTCCTGTTCTGAAACTTTTCACAAGTAGCCAAATGACCCTTAATGATTGATTGTAGAAAAATACGGTATTTGGTTGTTTGTGTTTTTTTCATTCTCTTTCTCTCTTTTTCTCTGTGGCTTACGTATGACTATAAACTAAAGCAAACACACACACACACACACAAAGGCTTCTATCCTGACATAATCCAGCTGTTTTCTGAAGTGACAGGAAAGTTAAAGAGAGATAGACAGAGAGCTGTACAGGCAACATTTTCACTAAAAAATGAGTCACAGGTGGGCCAAGATTGGAAAACTTCCACACCAGTGAGCTAACCAGCCTGAGACCAACTAAATAAAAAAAAAACAGGACTTACACAACCAATGGATAACCCCCACTACAGTACCATCACCTGCATAAAATACAAACATGTCTGCTGTAGTTCAGTGTGGTCCACAAATGGTTTATTGTGACCAAGGTTGTATTTTCAATACTTTTTCAAAACTAGACAGAGAAGAAGGAAAAGCAACAACTTGCAAAGGTTATTTGACCTCTAAACCTAATATTTAATCAAAGTAATTATAACCAGCGGAAGAGGGTGGTAAGACCGTGACTTCCCACACGCTGTCAACAGCAGTACAGGTGTGTGTGTGTGTGTGTGTGTGTGTGTGTGTGGGGTACAGTTCAAGTCTAAAACCAGCCCAAAGAGAATGTTTTGGCCACGAGAGGATAGTTTTTCCTACGAGCCACTGATAACTCTTCACTAAATCCTGCATGTTTCACTTAAAAACGGTATCACTAGGACTACAGGCACAAAAACGCGCACGCTCGTGCACTTTGACCTCTGCCGTGACCCTGCAGGATTCCGCTGTCAGAGCAGGATGTTTGCCGGAGACTCAAGACAGAAGCAGGTCAACATGGACAAGGGACACACACACACTGATCTTCTGAGATCATTTCAGTTTAATGTAGTTCGTTTGGTGAAAACATCGTAAGATTATTATTGCACTACTATATTATGACTGAGCGTGTTTGTGTGTGTGAACAGTGGTTTTATTTTGCCTGCCTTCTCTCTCCACACACTCCAAATAAACACATTGGCCTCATAATGGTCGATCGGCCATGTTTATCTTCATCCTTATCCCATCTTACAACTTCCTCATTTATTTAAGAGTGTTGAAAGATTTAGTTTGCCAGCATCGCTCTGTTTTGGCCCCTTCCCCTGCCCAGATATTTTAACTTCCCCCGTAATAAACTTATAGCAATTTAATAGCATTTATTGTATGCTGGATCAGTCAAAGCAACATTCTGAAAGGTAAAGTAGTAAATACAGCCAGAGGGTGGAACAATGATTCAAAACTAAACAGAAGTGCAAATTATAAAGAGACATAATGAGGGAACATGATAAAATGATAAACAAGTAAATGATGTGGCCTGTTTAAAAAAGGTTTTACTGTAAATGTCATGTAATTAAATGGTAATGTGCAGAGGTGATAAGATGTGATCCTCTCGCCTGCTTATAAATTACCAGTCTGTATTTCTTTACTATCTGAGCTGCAGTGGTGGCGCCAGGGTGATCCAATGCATTAATGAGAGAGAGAGAAAGAGAGAGAGAGAGAGAGGTGGACCTGAAGCCACACAAAACAGACCACTGGTTACATACAATCACACACATAGCCACAGTTACACACAACTTGATGCTTTGTCATTGTTTTTTGTCTTTTTGGAGATAGATAAATAAGGTGTGCTGTTGTTATGGAAGCGATCTCTGTGACGATTATTTTAAATATCTCATTTTGTGTTCTGTACATTTGGACCGTCATAAGAGGGAATAAATAAATCTATTCCTCACTATAAATGAGGGTTTCTGTTCACTAATATCTCCTCTGCCAGTCCTGTTGGTTCCTTCTAAGCTTTCCTGCTCCATGGAGACCGACGGGCTCTTGGCAGGGCACAAAAAACTTAAATTCCCAATTTACAACCACCAACAATTGCCAGTACCTTAGCGGTAAGAAGCATTTACAAGGATATTATTTTCACAACATGTGGTGACATCCAGAGCCGTATTTAAAATTTTTATACTGGTCTGATGGGCCAAAAGAGCCCTTAAAGACATCCAGTTCTGACGGCTGGAGTCTGACTGATCTTCTGAGATCCACCATCAGACCTTCAAGGGTTCGAACCTTCTAAACTACATCTGAAAATCACAGCCAACTGTTCAGGTCATTTGGTTTGTGAAGAGAGATAAATACAGGACGAGGTGGAGGGGTGGGAATAAAGATCCAGAGAGAGAGAGAGAGATGTTGAATAACGGTTTTCTGACTCCTTCATTAGAGAAACTGGCCTTGTAGTGCTGAAACTCAGAGTTTATAAGTGTGTACACTAAAGAGGGATCCAGAGAAGCAACAGTCACCCTTTTCTCAGGGACGCTTTTAGACACAACCGTAAAAAAGAACAAACAATACGAATGAAAACACGTCACTTCTGCTGGAATTACGCACCCGCATTACGACTCATCCTCGTATGCTGCAGTGTACTGCTGCAGTTGTGGACATTCTGTGTTGTCTTACTGCACATTTAGACAAACAGGCAGACAGACAGAACGGCAGGTAGACAGACAGGTAACACTGAACCTCGTGCACATGCTTAATGCGTATGATTACTATTTATGCATAAACAGACAGCGATAACTGTCCTAAAACTTGATGTTATACCAACTACATGAGCTACTTCAGATGTGGACGAAGATATATAGACATTACAGACGAACAGACACACACAGAATGGACAGAAGCCTTCGTGAAATGTACATGCTCTCTTATAGAGCTCTGCTTCATAACAGCAGACAGACGGCGCCAATGTCTCACACACACACACACACACACACATATAACACTACTAGACTAGGCCAGTAGGACACACTGGTGAGTGAAGAATTATAAACACACAGCATCACACATCTCTTACACACTCTTACATACATAAGTTTCAGACGCAAGCCAATGAGCCGTACCGCTGACAGACGAAAGGTAAACAAAACTCGCACACTTTCACATGCACACACAGACGCACAAACACACACTATTGATGAGTGAGAGCGATGAAGGAAGGTGAAGGGTTCATTTAGGGTGACATTAAATGTGCGAAAGTGTGCATGCTTGTAGTGTGTGTGTGTGCGTGTAGCGTGCAGAGCCATCCAAGACTGCCTGAACACATCAGTTAGCTTTCCACAAAAACAAACCTTTAGCCTGTTTACAGTCCAGTACACAAATGCACACACACATACACAAACACACACACACACTTCTGGAGTATTTACCAAACTTTCCCTTTTGAAGTAAAAATACAACATGCAGGGCCAGAGATTCACCGTAAGAGTTATGGGCTTTCCGAAAAGCAAATAGGGAGCGTTTCTGTTTCTCCATGGCTCGCTCTTTTTCTCCTTCAGCTCCTGACTGGATGAATCTTTTCCTAGCATCGGCCCACGGTCCGCCCACAGCGACCGTCCACACAGGACGCGCTCTTGTGTGTCGCTGCGCTATTTTTAATTGTCGGTTCACGTACACACACGCTGGGCTTGACCACGGCAACACCCTAAGAGCTGTCAAAAACATTTCCAATAAAGTGCAATGAGTGAAAATGAGTGCAAGAGCAAAAGCTAGAAGATGTCTCGTGATGGACAATGGCGGCTTCTCTTAGGTGTCTTTTGGCATTGTGCCAAACCAGCTAACGATTTTACCTCGCAAGAACGTTTAGCCTGTAAGAACGTTCACTAAGAGTTCCCCTAAAGTGGCAAACGTTCTGAGAACATTTCCTGTTAGCTGGGAACACCCTCGTCGTTACCGTAGCGACCAACGTAGAAATCAATGTCAAAATGATAGTGCAGTCAAAACGTGAAGATGTCACGGACTCTTCACATTTCACATAGGATTGTGAGGAACATCAAAAATGTGATCACGAATCAGCCCACTCTCCTTCTCTCAGACTGGCGCAGTGTGTGTGAACGTGCCCGTCTTCACGCAGAGAAACAGCATTCGTTCATTTTGACAGGCTGAAAGAAAGCGCGCGCGAGGGTCGCATGCACCACGCACACGTCACAAAGCTTCACATCACGGCTGACTTTCATACGCCACAAAATGGCAAGCATTTGAGCTGCATCCACACACAATATTGTGTCCGCCTGCTGCCAGCGCTTTCAACCCTCAACTTTGACCCCTGACCCCTCAGCTCGGTCCTGAGTCGTGACCAATCAGACAAAAGTCCAGAGGTGAAGACAAACAGAATTATATGGCACGTGTTACACAAGACAAATCTAAAATATTGTCCTAAGTAGAAAGCAAGCAACTTCACAAACGCTTTTTGTGCCATGTCTTTTTTTTTTACCAAAACACTTGACCTAAATTTCCCTCTTTCATTATATCTGGCACAACATGGACGTTTGAACATAGGATGTCCTACTTGCCTGTCAAACGATGTATGTGTTGGAGGAGGCGTGGCTTTGGACATCCCTCTGTAGGACAGACAGGACCTAATACTTTCAAAGCTAGGTTGCTATCGCTAGTCTTTCTGAACTCGCCTACCCTACCTTTCCTGTTTTACCGAAGTGGTTTAAATAAACCGTAAAGTTTTACATTTCGATTACATTACATCTGTTGATTCATCCCACACATGGAGGAAGGGTAACCCGGAACCAGTCCTGGTGTTGATTTGTTATTGTAACCGATCTATTATTCTGTGTCTGGCTCACACACACACACACACACACACACACACACACATGCAGGATAAGACTCACCGTCTGAGCGATGGATACACGTGTGCTGGTTGTCACTCAGGAAGAAACCCTCAGTGCACTGACACTCATAACTGCCCATGGTGTTCACGCAGACCTGCTGACAGCCGCCGTTGTTGTCCAGACACTCGTCCACGTCTAACAGAGACAGACACAAACACACACGGTCATTACAAAACACATAAACACGGCTGCCGGAGCGCAACAGAGCCGAAGTGGACCCAGCGCAGGTATTCGCGTGTTTGTTTATCCGCGCCTGATTTTCCTCGATTTCCGCTCTTCGCGGCTACTGAAGAGGGATGTTGATTAAACAGGCAGTTTGATCTTTCAGTTTTTAAACACGTTTACCAGACAAACAAACCAACAGCAAACAAAATTACGAAAGAGGAAGTGGTCGGCCAATAGAAACTTAAACAAAATAACCGTCACTTGCACATTGCAAATGGAGTTAAAGAGCAATATTTGCCCCTGGATTTGATTGTATGGGGCATTTTTACTTATATGAGGGCATATATTTAGCATATACACACCTATTAAGAAATAAATCAGAAGTACAAAAAAAACTTTTTTATTCAGGGGAAATTTTTGCCCCGAGTCCGTTAATGTCTAGTCCTGGAATGAAACACACCTCGTCCAAACCCTCAGTACTGACTAAACTGTTACAAACACAAAGAATATCCTGTAAATACGTCCGTTAAACAATCTGTATGTGTGCTTTCACATCACAGGGCCTGTGCTGCATCTTTGCGAGCTCTATAAACGGCATTGTGGACATGTTGGTTTGAGTAACAGAGTGACACTGGAGACCAGTAACACACTTGAGTGAGTTTTACACACCCCTGACACAAAAACCTGCCACAGTTGATTGGGCAGCCCATAACTCACCCGCATGGGCTCCACTGCCTCTTATCTGTCACTATTTTAGCTATGTGGCACTTTATATTCAGGTAATGGTACCATTTGTGCCTAAATATCGCAAAGGAAAATCTCCGAACTTTAAAGAATTTATACTTTATATGGACTTATTTTAAATAATAATAGTGGAACTTCTTTTGCGGTTCAAACGGCTTTTATGATGCCATTCCTTACAATATGATTCAATATGAACGTCAAACCATTATTTTTAAAGATAACAGGGTACAGTATCAGGGTTGAACAGAAAGCCAGTGATTCTCGTAACGGAGTTGAACGGAAAATTGTATTATTAAATTGTATTTCAATATGTTTTTTTGGAAAGCCAGGTCATTGTAGCTATTCAATCTACATTTAATATTAATCTTTATGTCTTGTTTGTATCTATTGCTATAGACAAGTTGATACCTGAAAGACATTTGAAATTTTCTGAAATTTGAACTTCTCAACAATTACCTGTTTCTCTGGCCGGATGTGTGTGTGTGTGTGTGTGTGTGTGTGTACACATGGTTGAGTATGTCATCTGTCTGTGTGGGTATGTTTCCATCTGACTTGTTTAGTATAATCCAGATCTGTTGTTTACATGCCGCTAATAAAACTCGCAAAAAATGTGGTATGCTGGACGCATGAATGAGCATCAAAGCTTCGGTAAATGAGACGAAGAGTTCCTGCATAATTACAGGTGATAGATGCCGAACTCGTGTAATCACAACACACTTGTTGTGTATAGACAGAGATTGTTGTGTCTGTATGAACGAGTGTCTTTCTGACGCGTGTGACGGCTAATGTGGACGTGTGTGTTGTGTTTTCTGTCTGGAGTGTGTTCAGAGGCTTGATTATGGGATGCTGTTTATTTGTGCGTAAAGACCTGTACAGACATTAGCGACCTCGCTAGCTTCTCCCGTGTAGCATCTGAGACATGATGGGCTACTTGAATGTACATAAAAGTACCATTGAGAATAACCTTAAAACTCATTTTAGATCGTTTTAAGAACGTTTTTCCTAATGTTCCAAAAACATTGAAAATGTTATTTCGAAAGTTCTAGAAACCTTCAAAACATACAATTTTTTGATGTTGTATTAACGTTACCACACGATTGTTAGAACATTGTTCAAACATTTTCAATTGTCACATTTCTAAAACGTTCCACTAACGGATTAAGAAAAATATCTAATGTTAAAACAGGTTCTACTAACGTTACTACAAGAACATTTTTGATAACTTTGAGCGAACTTTTAGAGAATGTTAGTCAGTATTCTGAGAAATTCAGTAAGGAAATACAGTGGCTGTTCCAGCCAGTCTCATGTTTGTTTTTTTCTAGAAGGTAACAGGTTTGGACATTTAACTCTTTCCACATTTAAGCAGATAAAAACGCCATAAAAACACCCGGGACACTATAAATATATCTGTGAAGTGAAATCACACTCTTAAAAGGGACTTTGATGATATACAAGCTAAGACAGCGGGACTAAAAGAGACTAAATCTGAAGCAGCCCGGCTCATGAGTGTTCTGAGTGAATCCCATTGGCTAATACACGGATTCTGGCATTACACAGCAAAGCTGGAGGACAGACGACTGTAATGCTTCTGTCTGGACATCGGAGCTGTTTTACTACAGCGTAACACCTCCACACTGGACCTCCACAATGCGGAGGACGCATTTACAGCATACCTGCGTATGGAGGACACACAAACACGCTTTACACATTAACCCGTCCACAAATGCTTTAGCATGCGAACACAACCACTTTTCAGCAGGTTTAAAACGGTCACAGTGGTTTATTATATGGCTCCTGGCTTTACCTGCGGACATCGTTCTTATTTTAGCCCCGTGGGCATCTTGTTAACACAGTCAGGGCTGCAGGACCTTTACTGTCATATGAACTAGTGTACAGTTTTAGAAGCGGGGCGAGTGGGGGGGGTAATGCCTGTCTTTATGCCCCTGGACACAGAAGCGTCCCTGTATTTCTGAAATATACAGTATATGTAGAACTGGCAATGAGAATGATGGAATCCACTAAAGGTGCTTTCGAAAACCACAGGAAAGAAAAATGATCAAATATCTTAATTGTTCTCCTAGACAGCAATGAGAGTCACGAAAGGTCAGACCCCCACAATCTCCAGAAGTCCAGAGAAGGTAGGTAGATAGATAGATAGATAGATAGATAGATAGATAGATAGACAGAGAGATAAAAAGAGAAACAGAGAGAGAGAGATGATAGAGAGGG
This sequence comes from Botia almorhae, assembly GCA_036877575.1. Lineage (NCBI taxonomy): Eukaryota > Metazoa > Chordata > Actinopteri > Cypriniformes > Botiidae > Botia > Botia almorhae. The sequence continues at coordinate 31,247 of JAZGTJ010000477.1, forward strand.
AGATGATTAGTTAAGTATGTTGACATCCTTTTTCCTCCGGCAGAACAGATGCAGGGAAACGTCTCTTATGAGGCCACCCAGATCATACGCTTGTTTCTTTTTATTGCAGCATGTAACGGTCCATCCACTGCGACATGCGTCGCATTTGTTTGACGGTGATATCTGAAGCTGAAGACATGCGCTGTCTGCCTCAGTCTGCAGTGACTCTGGCTGCGAGCGTGTTACGCTCCGTGTTCAATGTGGGAAAGGAAAGAGATATCATCAGTGTGACAGCTCTCTCTCTCTCTCTCTCTCCCGCTTTAAAAGAGAGGTAAAAACAACATTTCAGCTGTCATCTCTCAATTAAAGCTCTCTCTGCCAAACTTTAAACAAGAGCTCTGGCATCCCAGCCAGCGAGTTTAAACTAGAACGCTTTTGTTTTGTTTGATTGCTCTTGTGTAAACTCTAATTTGGAAAAGATCGGAGATGACATGACACAACAGGGAGAGCAAGAGATGGAGGGAGAACAAGAAGAGAAGGATGAGGTGGAGAGGGGGATGGAGGGCCAAGAAATAAAAAAGAAGAAAGGATGAAAAAGTGAGAACAGAAAGTGGACAAAATTAAAGTGAAGTGAACATGCCTGAACCAAAACTGCACTGAACAGAACCTTACCACACTAAACTAAACCAAACAGAACCACGCCAAACATAACTGCACTGAACAGAACCTTACCACACTGAACTGAACCAAACAGAACCACACCAACCTTAACTGCACTGAACAGAACCATACCACACTAAACTAAACCAAACAGAACCACACCAACCTCATCTGCACCGAACAGAACCACACCAAACTTAACTGCACTGAACAGAACCTTACCACACTGAACTGAACCAAACAGAACCCCATCAAACCTAACCTGAACAGAAGTGACGACTCTCTATTTAAAATTGACCTTTGTTCCAACCTCACCCCTCCATCACCGTGGTGACGCGGAACATTCTTTCCTTCTACAACTCCACGGGTTTCTCCTTCCATTTTGATGGTGGAGCGAGAGAGGAAAAAAGCAGCCAAAAGATAAATAAACAGCAGCGGCCGTGCAAGGCATTCATAAAAAAGAGCAAATGATCAACACATTGAGTCCAGCTGCCTGCACACAGAGAGAAAACAAATAGGAACAGAAACGAGAAAGACAGAGGAACTGCAGTAAATCACTCTTTAATCAGCTCTCCATTAGTCAATCTTAAATCAATTAAAGCTTTAACTTGTCAACATGTGACATCTGGCGTTCTGAAATGACTTCCTACACAGACAGACGAGCCGCCGCGCTGATTTCCGTACATTTCAAAGAGCTTGCGGGTTTGGCTGGCACTCGGTTGGTCTGTTTGAAGGCACTTTGTGACTGCCTGTTTATGCAGAACGCAATAAACGTTGCCCGCTAACGCTCATACTTAGAGTTATCCCATAAGGGACCAGTGTCGTGTCTCTGTTGTCATAGAAACATGGACTGATATAGATTGACCTGGGCCAATAGCCAAACTAAGTTACCAACCCAGAACAGCCTAGCAACACCCTAACAACCATTCAGAACACCTCAGCAACTGTGGAGCAAAGCCATGGTAACGATCCACAACATCTACACAGTCGAGTTAAAATCAAAATTCTTATGTTACATCTGACCTAAGACATCAAGCAAACATTAGGGGATAACCACAGATAGATGATGAGTCAAGACAGGTTAAGCAAAATAAATGTGCAAGAAAATGAAAGACAAGAGAACAAAAAAGGGGATTTTAAGTGAAAAAAAGGGACTGAAGTGTTGGCGATCATTTATGTGATGGGTTATGTGACTCATTTACCCTCCTAATAACATCAACAGCTTCTCTTCCATCTCAGCTTGTTGTAATGCACACTGAAGATGAGCCAATGAGAAGCCAGAGGGGTGATCTGACAACACGTCATGTGACGCTAAAGCACCAATGAGAATAAACGAGGTTATGAAAGAGCGACAAACAGATGCAGATGATGTGTGAATGAGAAACATCAGCATAAATCTGAGAAAAGAAATATATCAGAAGGAAACACGGGCGGTTCCAGGACTTTGGGAAGTCCAGGGAACTTTTAAATGAATGTTCCGGGTTCAATATCAGTTATGCACTATCGAAAGCATTTATGGATAAAGTTGATTAGCATAATACTGAGTCAGCTAAAGTAAGGCCCTTGCCATGAAAAAACATTAAAGTACACACTTAAAATACACGCAAGCCGTAAAGAATGTATGTGTGGACATATTAGTGAGGTAGGATTTTGTTTACTGACCTTGACTAAGTTACATCCTATCCTTCAAGACAAGAAAGAGACGGAGAGAGAGAGAGAGAGAGAGAGAAAACTTTGCTTGAATCTCACATTTTCTGTGTCATTCTATTTCTAGAGAGACGTGGAGGAGCAGGGTGAGATGAAGACAGACAGAAGCAGATGAAAAACAAGAGAAGGGACGAGGCAGGATAAAGAGACAGAAATGAAGAGAAACAGACAGAGAAATTGACACGGAAAGATATAAGTAGAGAAGGAGAGGGGGGGTTCGAACAGGAGAGCCCCCTCAGCGCTGCCGATGGCCTCTGAGGCCCGGTCTTGGTTCCCAGAGCCATCATTTAGACTCGTATTTGAGACATTCCACAATAAAGATGTCAAATAGAGAGCAAGTCTATCGCCTCAAGGGAAAGAGCCTGGAGTCACTCCAGAGAGACCCACAGCCAAGATAACCAAGAGAAATACTGAGAGAGACACACACACAGAGAGAGAACAAGATGTGACTTTAAAACAAAGATAGATAGAAGACAGACAGACAGATAGAAAGAAAGAAAGAAAAGACAGGCAGATAGATTAGATAGATAGATGTCACACTTTCAGGAAAAAAGGCTAATGTGATTAGCTGTAGCTGAGAAGGTCTGAAGGTTCGAGACCTGCTGTCGTGCTCTAGAATCCATCATCATTACAGCATCCACTGAAAAGTGATGAGCTCAGCATCTTGTAACTCAGTAACTCGTCTGGCCCGTCACACATATTTATTTTGGATGCAGAGGTTCAGAGAAGAGACGAGAGCAACAGCTCATCCGACAGCTCAGAAACACATCGTGCTGTCATCTGTCTCTTCTCAACTGTGATGGTTGGACTGGTCCTGTATGGTCACTGTGACACCATAGATCCACCACACATCAGTCACATTTTAACCAAACACACATCTGCACTCACTTACAGGGGCAGCACAGAGAGGCTCGGTGAAGCTCCAGAAAAACACACTTTTTAACGAATTCCTGAATCCCCACAGCAATCCAGAGAAACCATGAGACCAGGCCTTAACTCTCCGGGTCATGGAATTTCATCTTTGAACTATTTCAATAAATATGAGATGGCAAGTTATTAATTTTCTCTCAGCCTTTTCTTCTCCTACTTCCATTTTTAGCTCCTAACATAAACATCGGACCTGACCGGCCAATTCTGGGAATTGGACGCGACTGCGCCACTAGTGACATTTGGGTGACATTTTTAAGAGATGAAAATAATCGCGAGGTTCCTGTTGGCGCGCTGCTGTCAGAACGAGCTGGAATACTGGCGCAAGACGCCGCTCGGCTGGCCTTTTCCGAGATTGCCGGAGCGGATTTGTTTACGTTTGCGGAGGAGGTCATTACTGAGGTCGTCAGCCGGGCAGAGAGATGACGAGAGAGTAGCTCATCGTCCAGTCCATGTGTGTGTGTGTCCACTTTCTAGTGACTTACCGAGACAGTTGTGCCCATCGTCTGCGAGCATGAATCCGTCATAGCACGTGCATCTGTAGTTTCCGGGGATGTTAATGCAGTCGTGCACACATCCGCCATTGTAGTCGTTCTCACACTCATCCATATCTGAGAAAGAGACACACACACATGCAAATGTAAAGAAATCTTCATATATATATACAGATATGAGTTATAGCAGTAAGTAGCTACAGACAAAGCTGAGTACAGCCTTTGAGTTTTCACAGTTAGCAGAAAGTTTTTCAATTTTATAGTTAAATATGAGTTAAATATTTTTCTTTCACACACTTGAATAAGTCAGAAAGTATCCACGTATGACGGACAATAAGAGCTACCTTGAAGTGTGTGTGAGATTGTGTGTGTGGTTTAATAAACCTGGCCTGTACTCTTGGACAGATACAGCATAAACTAAAAATAACCGCATTACTTAAAAATCCCACAAACCACATTGTGCAACTCCAGCTACAGGAACAATGCTTTCAAGAATGCTTGTTTTTCGTTTTATTCATAAACAAACCTTTCGAATCGATCTTTCGAAAATGTACTCGGACTGTCAGAATTCATACAAACACACTCACGCTAAAATCACACACACATGTTCACGTACAGCAATATCCAGTCGAACTTCACTGTTTTATTTGATTATTCGTTTGATTTTTTTCTCTATTAAATAGGAAAACAGGGTGTCGGTTTTGGCCTACTTTGAGAAAAAGACCGCTGAAGTACACAAACACAGAGCACACTCATAACTGAAACATCTATAAACACTTCGCAACAAAAGAGAAAAGCTCACGTCTCATTACCGATATATCTAATATAGGGGCAAAAACGGTACTTCCAACTACTGATGACTTGGTGTCGTAACAACCCTAAATTTTATAAACTATGACCCAAAAACATCTCAAGGAAAAACGAAGGAGGAAAAACATAAAAATAAAGATAGAGATTAAACGGGTGGAGAAACAGACCCGCGAAGGTAAACAAAACAGAGATGAGACACAACCGATTTAAAGGAATAATACTGTTGGTTTCTGAGCTCTGGAACGCACAATGAAATTCCACTTTAACATAACACACTGTGGGTTTATCAGTGGCGCTTTACAGACGAAACAACCAAAGACTGACAGAAAAGAGAGCGTGAAGGCGTTAACACTTTCTAACTGTGTGTGTGTTGTGGAGGTGAGCGTGGCTAACAGTGTCTATGGAGGTGTGAGGGGGACGGGTTGTTAAAACGGTGGAGGGCTAGTTAGCTTCCAGCCGATCAACTTCCTGCCCCGGAACTGTGCTTGACATCAGCCAGTGGTGAGCTGACAGTGTTGGGCTGTCGCTCGTCGTCGACACACACACATCTATAATGGAAGGAGAGATGTTTGTGTTCAACATCCCATCGGGCAGATTAGACACCTCCACTATCACCTCAGCAGGGGAGGAGCTGGCAGGGGGCGACACCTCAGCCCAAAAACACACCCCACTGCTAGAAAAGCAGCCCTTAGACACACTGTTAGTGTGTGTGTGTGTGTGTGTGTGTGTGTGTGTGTGTGTGTGTGTGTGTGAGATGTCTGTGAGTGTGTGTAGATGTATGTGAGTGTATGTCAGTGGGTGTGTGTGTCTTGAGTGTCCTGTGAGGGGAGGGTCAGTGATGAAGGGTGGCCACACTTAGCCAGCCAATCAGATCGCCTGCAGCCCTGTGACGAGTCGGCAGACACCAGGCAGACAATGGCCTAGTAATGCGCCGACACCTCTATCTCTCACTCCATTTATCTGTCTCCCCCACCCCCCCCACCCCCACCCAGCAACCTTTTCTGTCAATTTCTCATTTAAACACACCAACTCACATACAGAAACACACATACACACACACACACGCCATCTCAACACACAGACGGCACGCCGTCACGGGTTCGACTACCTGTTTCTGATAAAGAAGGAGGAAACAGAAAGAAACAAACGGGATTAGAGGAGAAGAAATACAGACAATGCACTTATCACTCAGGTAAACGGACCGATGCGTCGCTCATTGGCTGCCGACTAATGCTGAGTCATATTTACTGGCTTTGTTTAATCTTTTTCTCCACCCCTGCAAATAAACACAGCGGTGAATTCATCACTGTGGAATTATGGGGGATTTGTTTCCTGTAAGAACTGGCGAGGGGAGGGGGGGGCACTCTGTGGCTCCGCCCCCTGAGGAATCACATTAAACATCAATCTGCATGATCAATAAGATGTTTGAGCTCATATTAAAATGTGTCACTTTTGAAACCTGAGAATTTGGAGATTTAGGAATAGTCTCCACTGGCTCTCCATTCAATCTCACTGCTTTCTAGGAGAAACAATTGAGACATCTCATTTGTGACTCGTGGCCAAATCAACTTTATAAATCACCTGCTCACGCACAACACGCTTCGCCGACTTCCAGAGCAGACCGACAGGATGACAACATGAGTTTAGCAAGAGTTTTCTTAATTTCCTTTGGAGGCAAACAAGCAGGGCTTTAATTAGAGGCTGGATGGGGTGGTATATAGGGGTGTTAATGAGCTTTTTGCTTCAGACA
>JAZGTJ010000477.1:37607-108565 GCA_036877575.1 Botia almorhae
TACACCACATTACACAGTGGACGGTATGTCCGCTCAGAAGAAAGACAGGAGAGAAAGTAAGAAAGAGACACGCACGCACAGTTAACATACTATGTGCACAAAACGCACACACGAGACTCTAACCCCTTTGATACAGCGTAACTGACAGCCTCATTGCCCTCGAACCGTAGGCTGCGGTTTAAAGGTGGGAGTAAAAGGCTTCTGTAAAGTCCAGAACATTCCCCGTGTTTCCTTAGAGAAAATAAAAGATGTTGTTCTAGCCCACGCTGTCTGGCCTCAGAGTTTCAAGCGTTTGCTGTGCAGCAGTCTGGCTGTAATGTCGTTTCAAATCCACCTAATTCATTAATGGCACTGAGAACGAGGTTCAGGTTTCAGGATAGGCAGAGAGCATATTTTCTTCCTCTCATCCTGAAACACAAGCTCAACACATGTGGCTAAAACAGCGCAATGGAGAGAACGATCTACAATGCACAGATGAAGAGCACAGCGCACAATAACAGGAAACAGAGGAGAAAGAGTAACTCCGCTCTACTCTTATGCTGCCCATCACGATCTGTCCATCTTTCTGAAACACACACACACACATATACTCCCAAACTTTACACCCATGTAGCTCATACTCTCAAAGAGACTAAATCCAACTAAATCACAAGTGTGTGTGTGTGTTGTGTGTGTGTGTGTGTGTGTGTGTGTGTGTGTGAACAACTGGATGAATTCACAAACATGTCTCTCTCTCTTTGAACACAGATTCCTCCTGGGTTAACTTAACCTGGGCCCATAAAACAAACTCTCATGGGTAAGTAAATAACTAGACAGCTTTTATAACTTTTATAACTTATGTATTCATAAAAGCATTACATCTATGTTCGTAACTGTGTTTCTACATAAAGTGAGGTTTCATTTACATATGGGAAATAAACAAACCATTTTAGGATTTTGAGAAATGCAGTTGTGACATCAAATGAATAATGCATATTTTCTGTCACTAATCAAATCTCAGCAAACTTGTGGCACTGACCAAATAATATGGACCGATATTCTTGTTTCCATAAATGACAAGATGTTCTTTGGTATGTTCATAAATCAAACTCTGGAGTCTGGACCAGTTCAAGTGCATGTGGTCATTAAAGCAAAATGGGGACGTACCAAATACTGAGAAAGAGAAATCCCAAATACACAATGTGTATGTACATTTGTGAGAGGTGATGGGTATAGGGTGTGTGATCTGCTCTGATCATGAGTGTGTGTGTGTGTGTGTGTGTGTGTACAGGTTTGTTTATATATTGCTTTAGATTTACTGATGTACGGGTGTGTGTGTGAGGGTTAGGTTTGGGGTAAAACAATGGAAGCCTATGAGATGTCCTCACTGATACACTGTGTTTGTGAGAGACAGCTGATAGTGTGAAGAGATGAAAGACCGGTGTGACCCACCTTCACAGTGCTTGCCGTCCCCTTTGTAACCAGTCTTGCAGATGCACTTGAAGGATTTTGGAGTGTTTTGGCACAGAGCATCGATGTGGCAGTCGTCAGTGGCCTCCGAGCATTCATCGGCATCTGTGAGGGAATTGCAGGGAATTTGGACAGTTGTCCACATTAAACATGTATTTCTGTACCTATACTGTCTCATTTGTGTCTATTTTAATATCTGAAAAATATCATTTACATTAACAATTATACCGTGAAAGAGAGAGAGACAGAGAGAGAGATTAGCTTAGATAAAGATGACAGTTAAATCTTTTTTTCTCTACGAACAAACATTCTCTTTAGAAAACTCATTTTATTTTTAAAACAGAGAACAGTCAATACATAAATATTGTCTACATCCATTTCCTAAAAGAACATTTTGGAGTTTCAGAACACCCTGAATCTGTCTCTCTGTTCACTGTAGCGTCTGTCACAGCAGTCAACTAAAATACTAACTAGTCCTGAACTGGGGTAGATAAATGCAGACCTTCATGAAAAATCAATTTCTTGTGACAGGGGAATAAGGGTGTGGCGGGGTTGCTTTTTGTTGCTGGTCAGGGATCAGTTTGCTGCTTTGTATGAGGGTCTTATTGCTGGTCTGGAAAGACGAGGCTGATTTCAGAACAGAATCTAAAAGGTCGATCTACTGGGCACATGGGCAGCCCAGAAGGAATGCTGCCAAAATTTAAGCAATGTATGGATTCACGCAAAAAGCCGAGTTTATAACTCTGATACTCAAAACTTTACATTTAAATGCAATCAATAAATGAATGAGCTCTCTCTTATCATTTGTAAGCCTCGGTCTATTTAATTTAGGATCAGAACGTAATGCACGCGTATGGAATCGCTCGGCACCGCGTGCGCAACGGTGCGCTTCTGTCATGAAACCTTCAACACCACATTTGGTCCAAACCCACACCATAAACACACACTGAGGTAAAATACAGTGACGCTTTTGTGTATAGTTTTGTGCGCGCATTTCGTTACATGACGTCTGATAAAGTGATTTCCATTAAAAAGAACTCCAACGCGCCACGGACAAAACTCCAATGAACTTAAAATCTCATTTTGATACAGGTCAAAAATAAGCGGAGCTGTTTTTATGTGCACGCGTATTTGTTCAAGTAAAACACATACATGTCATTAAACCTTCTGTCATGGTTAAAAGAACCGACACTCTGTTTTATTGTTTGCCTCATTATTGACTTTCTCCAAGCATTCATTACGGAGGGACACAATACGCATCGATGCACGCGGAGGAGTGAGTGGTCGATAAGACCCCCAAAATCGACTCCATCAAGACGACTCACCGTCATCTAGAACACATGACTGCCAAAATTTGCCCTTGGGTTTAACAACAGCACGCGTAATGTTGTGCGTCCATTGAGATTTAGGCATTCTTAGACCTATGCCATAGAGAGCTAATCAAGATGATATTTTAATTTATGTCAAAAATGAGCTCATGATTTTTTTTAAACAAGTGGGACCTAGAACGCACAAATAAGCCGTAATTACAGGTAAATGTGCACCATAATAAAGTCTATACTAAACATCTTCATTTCTGTAATATGCATCGGTTATTAAAAGTTTCGCCTCCGAAATGATGTATAAAAAACAAGCAAAAGACACTCACCTGCGACTCCAACATTTCCCATGACGTCGAAAGCATTTATGAGGAGGAAAAGAAAACAGACGTCCCAGGAAAAGCGGACAGGAGCCATGGTGCGAGGCTGTGACTGAACGGACCTCTCCAGTTGCGCGTTTCTGCGATAAGAGGAGCGGTTCTCCAGCTCCTGGCAGAAAGAGCGTGAGAGCTCGGAGCCTCGCGACGCCTGCTGATTGGTTTGCACACATTTGAGGAGGAGATGGGAGGTGAAAGGGGGCAGAGAGAGAGAGAGAGAGGGAGAGGGAGAGCATGTATATACAGAGTTGCTCTCTAAATTGAAGAGACCAGACAAGAGCTGGCCAAAAAGGTCTATTAAATGAAATGTCCAATATCTGTAACAGATGTTTTATGACTTCCTTTAAAAGCATCAATTAATACGTAGCATTAAATAGCATTGTAATATACATAGCGTTAGCGTCGAGCATGTTCTGGCGTCCTTATTCCCTTTTAAGATTTAATAAATTAGTTTTATTTTGCATTGTGCGTCTGTTATTGATATCTCCGCGATTGGCTGACAAATTCAGTAAATATCTGTGTTATTACAAGTAACAAATGTACAAATATATACAAACAAACAAACAGTGTAACAATATCACCATTTAGGTGTCTGTTGCAGGACCATACTGTCACAATAATAATTTACTATCGAAATGGTGATTTTAAATTGGATGGATTTACTGATAATACAAAAGTCTTGTAAAACATGAGAGGTTACACTGACCTCTGCTGGCGACATCAGAGACAGACAACCCGAGGGTATCGCAACGTTATGTATGGACTTGTGTACTGTTAGTTTAAAAACTAAAAAAAATACCTTAACTGTAATATATTAATCCTGCCTATAACCGGTAAATAAGATAAATGATGTATCTGACAGACGACAGGCACAAAACCTGTAAACATTGCGCTTTTTGTTGCTAATCCTTTACACGTTACATGGCAACACAGCCCATAAACTGCCCATATGTCCTAACTATAGTTTTCACTCTAACTGAGTACAATATATATATATAGTGACAATATATATAGTTCTTAACTTTTTACATATACACTTTGCGTGAATAAATGACGCACCCGTAATTGCACCCCGCGCGTCAGATGAGTGAACGTGCACAACGCCGGGGGCGTACACGCGTTTGCGTCAAACACTGTGGCCCGCCCTCTTTGCGTGACATCACACCACCATAGCCAATCACCGTTCTGTTCGCAAGGCGGAACGGGTGGGTGTCATGGCGTCCTCCTTGAAGGGGGTCGGGTTCAGTGCTTCGTAATATACCGCGATATTTTACATTCCCCCGATCAGCTGAGCGTCTCCAGCACACCCAGAGGATCTTGTTGCACGAGAAAATGGGGATTGTGCACGCCAGGGTAACTGCTTTCTTAAAGATTCATGGGGGTTATTGGTTCGGTTTGTCTGTGACCTCTTGTGTACAATATGATCGTGTTGATTTAATGCTTGTTTTTGTTGCACCGCATAGTCGTGGATGCACTAATGGGCAGTATATGACTGCACGTAATAATTAATAAATGCAATAAATAGAAATAATCGCGTTTTTTGTAGAGTATGGATTCTTACCCCATGTATGGGCGAGACCTGGGCGTTCACCAGGATGATATGGACGTGATGCAGGCGGAGCAAGAAACTAAGCAGGAGATTTTAGAAAATAAAAATGTAAGTTTTGTTGAACTGCTTTGATTGTTTCTTTTAGGTTGTTTTACACTGAAAATAAACGTATATGGTACTGTTGTTTTGTACATGTACCCTGGCAGCGCCAGGTATTAGTACTGCTATACATATTAAAGTATTCAGCTGTTATCAACAATTGTATTTATATGGCGCATTTGTTTTTGCAATAATATGTGTGACATGTATATTAATAAAACTAAGTACCATGGTTACAAGGTGACTGACATTCGTGCACTGGCTGTTGGGGTATGTCAGTTTTTGACATTATTATCTTTGACTTCGACTCATGTAGGTTGTTGTTCAGCATGTCAGCATCGAGGGACTAGGCAGGACTAAAGAAGATTACCTGGGCTATGAGATCTCGGATGTCTTCACTGCCAGGAACCTGGTGGAAGTGAGTTCACAGTCCGTGTGAAGGTGTGTTTTAGGTTTGCTGGACTTGTTCTGCGAGGAGCTAACAAACCCCGTGTTTCTGCAGGTGATGAGGAAGTCCCATGAGGCCAGACAGAAGTTACTCCGTCTTGGCATCTTTAGAGAAGTGGAGGTGGTGATCGATGTCTCTGAAGGTACCAGCCTCCGTAACGGGTGTCTGTCCAGTTCACACTTAATTCAGAGTCAGATCACTTTCCTATCTTAATCTGGATTAAGGTGTTGCGTTTCTTCCCAAAGTCAATACATTCGATATTCAATAGATTGAATTTTAAGGTTCAGGCAAACAGCTGCGCTAGAGAACCTAATACGACAGAACACAGATGTACTCATAAAGACATGAGAACCATCGGGTCTAAAGGTCAGCTTAGTAGTGTTGGTATGTAGGTAAGAGAATTACAAGTTGAAAGAGGATTATTTTGCTTTCAAAAGGCTCCTTGAATTTGAATCTGGATTCAGATACAGTTTTGTTTTATTTCACGAAATGTAGAGAGGAATCTGTTATGCATGAATATTCATCCACACTTTGAGTTGATGATGTGTTGATGTCCTCCTCAGGGCCAGACGCGCTGCCAAATGGACTTGATGTCACTTTTGAGGTCACTGAGCTGAAGCGACTTACTGGCAGCTACAACACCATGGTGGGAAACAATGAAGGCAGTATGGTGAGAAACCGATTACACACACACACACACACACACACATATGTTGGCATATGTGGTTTTATGAGGACTCTCCATAGACATTTGTACAAACCGTATATTCTGTCCATCAACCCTCCCACTAAAGGTACAAAAAGTCATGAACTGTTATTATCACTCATCTATACAGTTTCTGTTTTAATAGAGTTACTGCGCGCGTGTGTTTATTTGCATACAGGTGTTGGGTGTTAAGCTTCCTAACATGATTGGTCGTGGTGAGAGACTCACCTTTCAGTTCTCTTATGGAACGAAGGAAACATCCTACGGCCTGTCTCTCTTCAAACCACAGCCGGGATGTTACGAGCGCAAGTATGATTCGTACACTCTGTCGTTTGACAAAAGCAGCACCGGGGGGAGAAACTGACGTTGTTGTTCGATCTGAATTCTGTGTGTTGTGTAGCTTCACACTGAACCTGTTCAAAGTCACCGGGCAGTTTCCGTGGAGCTCACTGAGAGAAACCGACCGAGGCGTTTCCACAGAACTTAATGTAAGACAATGACCGGAGCTGTCGTGGTGATCTCCGTTTAAAAGCATTCGGCGCCGTTTAAAAGCGCAGGTTCATGTGTCTTTCAGTTTCCTCTGTGGATGACGGATCACACGTTGAAATGGGAGGGAGTCTGGCGCGAACTCGGGTGTCTGGCCCGCAGCGCGTCGTTTGCCGTGAGGGAGGAAAGCGGCCACACTCTTAAATCAGCCCTTTCTGTAAGCTGTCGAACCCGAGGCACCTGCACCTGTGTTTCGGCCCTTGGTTTCAGACGAATGACTGTTTTCTTGTCTCTTGCTAGCACGCTATGGTAATAGACACCAGGAACTCCGCCATCTTGCCCCGAAGAGGTGCCTTACTGCGGATCAACCAGGTGTGTGTGCTCAAACATCAGCGCAGAACATGTTCGCTGTGTTTTATGTTTATTTATTTCTCATTACCGTGTCATAAACAATAGCTGTGCTCGCTGTTCGCTTCAGGAACTAGCTGGATACACGGGTGGAGACGCCAGTTTCCTGAAGGAGGACTTTGAGCTGCAGCTTAACAAACCTTTCATCTGGGGTTCTGTGAGTAGCCTCGGTTTGACGTTGTCTAGCGCGCCATGACCATCAAAATATGATCAGCACTGCTGTAAAAGTCACGTATAAGAACTCGGTAGTATTTTAACATTTATAAGAGGTACACATGGTGTTTGATCCTCTAGGTTTTGTCTGCATCTTTGTGGGGAGGGATGATCTTTCCACTTGGGGGTCAGCCTACCTCCATTGCTGACAGGTTTGTTTGTTTGCTTGTTTCATTGATTTTTTTTTGTTTGGTTAATTTTAGGTTTATGTTCAATTGACGAACTGTCTCACGCATGTTTCTTTCTGCCAGGTTCTATCTGGGCGGCCCGACGAGTGTAAGAGGTTTTGGCATGTACAGTATAGGCCCCCAGAGTGAAGGTAAATGTCTATATACGGCCTGTTATTTAGAGGTCATTTTAAACAAACAGCAGACCAACCTTTGGTATTCCATTAAGAATGTTGTTATTATATCATGTGCCAACTTTTGTGATTTTTGTAATTTTATTTTTTGTGTGACCTGATTAGGTGATTATCTGGGTGGGGGGGCCTACTGGGCAGGTGGGCTTCACCTGTACACGCCCCTCCCCTTCCGCTCCACCCGTGGGGGTCTAGCTGACCTCTTCAGAACACACTTTTTCCTGAACGCTGGAAACCTTTGCAATCTTGACTACGGTGAGTGTTTCGCCTGTAATGCTGAATTTAGTGTAAAAGTGTGTGCTTGGATCCATCTGTCTTCAATTCACACTCCTCTGTTATATGTATTAATGGCCCTTGTGTTTGTGTAGGGGAGGGACCACGTGCGCACCTACAGAAGCTGGCAGAGTGTATCCGCTGGTCGTACGGGGCGGGGATTATTCTACGATTAGGAAACATAGCTAGGCTGGAACTAAATTACTGCTTTCCCATGGGTGTACAAAGCGGAGACAGGTACATACACAATATATACACAAATCCACCGTGCACTCATACACAGACAAAACAACAACTGTTGGGCAAATTTGTCACTCATATTGGTGTTAGGAAAACGTGTCTTTAAATGCGTTTCTTTGCAGGATATGCGATGGCGTGCAGTTTGGAGCGGGCATCCGTTTCCTGTGATCTCCTCCGCTGCTGTCCTTTTATCCGAATCAGGGAATTGTGGGATAGCTTTATGTACGGTTTTGGAATGTTAAACACGGTAGTAATTTTTTTCGCATGCACTCTTACACTTTTACGTAGAAGGCTAAAGATGACAGAGCTTAAATGATTAAGAAGATACTTGTGTTTTTGCTGCATACCTCTCAACATTTGACTGAGTTTGCTGGTTGAAACACAATATAAACAATTATACAATATAAACACGGTCAGTTTGCAGTGAGACGTCAGGTGCTAAAGCAGTTTATTGCTTAAAACAAGCTGTTATGGCAAACTAAAAGTTAACTAGAAGCAGTTAAACACGAGTTTTAAAAAGCAGGTGTCATAACATACTACAGAGCTCTTATATTTTTAATCATTGTTGGGAGATGTACAGTAAATGTACAGTAAATGTTGTGATAAATGTTCTGTTCATAGGTTTTTGTCACACACTGACTAGTCAAGAAATGTCTAGACAGGTTGTTTGGAAGGAATAGAATCATTTTAAAAGGATTATCATGCTATGTTGTGTTTATTTTGTTGTCACATGACTGTACTCACTTTTTTCCATTTACATGATGTATGTTAGTGATTAAATCAGTGGTGATTCATGCCAAACTGATTCAGATGAGCGAATCGATTCACACGGACTCAATCATCCGTCAGTCGATTCATGAGTTTACGTTCCTCCTTGAGTCCACCAGCAGTGCCCTTATTGTTAGGACGATGTTTATTGTCATGTTATGTTATATTGTGCACAAAAATAAAACATTTGGTTCCCCGAATACCAGTTTTACGTTTTGTTTAAAACAAAGGTTTTTGTCAAAGGTTTTTGGTATTTGTTATGAAAAAATACACTGAAATGTGTTTAAAACATTTGCTAGATCAGTGTTTCCCAACCACACAAATGTGTGAGAAATCATCAGGTGTGCCATGGATCAGTTAACATTGTCAAACTTACATTTTTACTTTAAGAATTTTGGATTATACCAAAAACAAATGACTTCATACAATGGCGTAACGTCAATTCTCTTTGTAGCCTTATTTCTCTGTTGAATATTAAAAATGCATATAATAAAAATATTTTATTATAATTTGTATATTAATATTTTTTAAATACATAATATTTTACAAAGGACAATCGTAATTGCATACAGGTAAAGGTTTAAAATAATTTCCTAAACTAGACATTTCCTTAGCGCCGTCTGGTGGCCACGAAGGGGGCCGCAGCCCAAAGTTTGAGAAGTTTGTCCAGTTTGAGTTTATCCGATTTCTCCTGGTTGGCAGAACGTTTACTTTCTTGTCCACAAGAGGGCGGTATTTTGCGACTTTTGTTTGGTGGTGTGCCCTGTGCTTTTTCCAATGTAAAATATGTGCCGTGTCTCAAAAAGGTTGAGAAACAGTATGCTAGATTACCCCAAAGGCAAAAAGACCCACCCCACACCCGTTTCTAACAGATAACGGATATTCAACAGATCTATGAACAGTACAATGCCGGAACATCAATTCTCTTTGTAGCCTTATTTCTCTGATGTTGAATATTAAAAATGCGTATAATAATTTGTTTTTTAAATACATAATATTTTACAAACGACAATCGTGATTGCATACAGGTAAAGGTTTTTAAATAATTTCCTAAACTAGAAATTTCTATGCGGCCCCTTAGCGCCGTCTGTTGGCCACGAAGGGGGCCGCAGCCCAAAGTTTGAGAAGTTTGTCCAGTTTGAGTTTATCCGATTTCTCCTGGTTGGCAGAACGTTTACATTCTTGTCCACAAGAGGGCGGTATTTTGCGACATTTTTATTTGGTTTTGTGCCTTGTGCTTTTTCCAATGTAAAATATGTGCTGTGGTTCAAAAAGGTTGAGAAACACTGTGCAAAAAGACCCACCCCACACCCATTTTCAACAGATAACGGATATTCAACAGATCTCTGATATTCAGGAATTTGGGTATTTATTTAATACATTAATATAGCGTGTGATTTAACCTGTATTTTTTTTTTGCCTGTTAACTACCATTGCAAGACACAGATTTGTCTAAAACGCCTTAGAAATAACTCTGTTCTAATATATCTGTTTGACAGGTTCGCTTTATGCCAATTCGTTTCACCAAATAACAACACGGACATATGAAAGTAGCCAGAACGCGCGTCCACTCAAACAGTGGTCGTGAGGTAAGCAGGGGCGACCGCGCGGGAGCGCGCACGCACTATAAACTCGCCGCGGCGTCAGCGAGCGTCGGTTCAGTCGCGTTCAGCTCACACAGACCAGATACGGTCGGTCAGCGGCAGGTGTGGGTCTACGGTAACGCATGTTCTCGGTCCACTTCCAGGCGTGATTTGTACTTCGTTGCGTTTCGACAATGTTGTGGACGGCTAACGCGGTCATGAGGAAATTCTCCACGAGCGCCGTGAGTTACGCGCATCTTTGCGCTGGGACAGACAGAGCCATGAATGAATGAACGCATGCGTGCGAATGTGCTAAATCGAGGGCATACACATGCATACAGCATAAGATGTGTTTAGCAGCGTTTGTTGTGTCTTAAACCGCATGATTAAACACGGTTTTCCCGTGCACTCGCTGTCAGTGGATAGCGCACAGTGCCATGCTGCAAATTCGTTCTTGCGATACTCGTGTATAATTTCCTTTCGCTATGCATATATGTACGTGAGCATATGTATCTCGTACAAGGCAGTGTCTATAAAAATGATTTGATATTGTGTTTTTAAACCAGTGGTTGCCACGTTGCTTTTGGTCGGATTACGTCCACTAGACAGATATTTGGCGAGTTGCGTCAGCAGGAGGGCGAGAATACGAGGGTAGATAGATCATATTACTAGCGACACGGTTTAAACGGTACTACTGGGTCACAAACGGACCCACAACCTCAGATCACATGTGAATTGATGGGTAAACATGTTGCAGACATGATCTTGCCATGACAAGCCATCATAAACTCGCGTAAGCATTGTTATGTCAAAGCAATACGTGGACTGGTTATCTCCCAGTGGCTCGCTTTACTAGTAGCGTAGTTATTACATTGTAATTAGACGCTGGTCTGTTGTATTTATAGTAATCCAACAGTAGTGTCGTGCTGGTCCATTGATTTAAATCTCTCCGTGATGCGCATGCGTACTTTAATCGTTTAGGCGCTTTTAACTTTCTCAGGCTTGGATGGTTAATTTGTCGCACGTACATTGGGTATAACATAAAGGGGGTGTCTCTGTAGGTACACTGAAAACAAATAGGCCGTATTATGCAATGAAACCGATAAACAGATTGTGTTTCTTATTCTGAGTGCAAGTTTACTTTAAACTAATTTCATGCTTACAAAGGTGTGTAGACTCCAAAGGTGTGTAGATTATTATACAGTCATTCCATGTATACAGTCTCTTTAAGTAGTAAGACAGTAAATGATCAAGAGTTGCATTTTCACTAGCCTTTTAACCCTGTTAAAAATCTTTTCTGTAAAATCTAACTTCATAATACTGTTTTCACACAGGTTTCCTACCAAAATAAGCTAAAGCTGGCCCTGATTGGTCAGAGCCTGTTTGGACAGGAAGTGTACACGAACCTCCGCAAGCAGGGCCATAAGGTGGTGGGCGTGTTTACAGTTCCTGATAAAGACGGAAAGGCGGACCCCCTGGGTGAGTGTCGGTTGGGTGGGGGTGGGAGAGAGAGAAGCAGTCAAAGTTTGTGTTTCTGAGCTATGGGGGGTTGGGAAGACTCGGTCACCACTTACCAACTAACACCCTCACGAAATGCATTCACAAACGGCTGGTTTAAGTGAGACGGGAGGGTTAGGGAAATGTAAACCCTTTTTTATGAACGCCTGTACTCAGATCTGTGAGATTCTGTCAAGCACACGCAAGTCCTCATTCGTTAAAGTCAATGTTAATGGAGCTGGTATCATAAAGGGAAGTTTACCTCCACAGCACAACAGCATTTCGGCTCACGGTTCGACTGTGTGTGTGCTCGTGTGAGCCTCGGGGGCCGTTTGGTGTCATGGCACGTTTGATCAGTGCTTTCTGCATAATGACCTCATTGTTTTGGTGAAAGTGGTGTGGGGCAGAGTGGGGTAAAATGTTCCCTGGTGAGAGGGGCATTTGAGGCATATGTGAGATTAATTGCACAGAGAGTCAACAGTCCTCACAGCCCCACAGTTTGTGTGCGTGAACTTCACTTTTAGCAGTTATCTAATAAACTAATAAGAGAGCGACATCATATTATGCGCTGTGTTTTCGTTTTTGCTTACATTAGCATGAATTCAGTCTATAAGTCATCAGCCGATTTAAACCTTGTATCATATTGCAATTAATTCTAAAGTTACTGTTACTAATGAGTAACTAGTTTCGCTAGTTACTAGAGCATTTGGCTCTAGGCAGGTGTTAATTTTAGTCCCTGGAAATACACAGAGACAGCTGTGTTATTAGATAAGGCTTTTGGCAGGGCATGGAAAAAAAAATAATGACAATTACATAATAGCGTGTGAAAGAGCGATAAAATAACAGCTCTCTCGAAAATCCAGCTGGCTAAAAATGATATTATTAATAATAATGATTTAAATTAGGTTTCAGGTATGTTAGGGTTGTCACTACAGATTATACTGTAAATCCATGAACAAATTATTCTTGCACTCGTCACGTATGTTTTTGCGGCACAGGTTGGTTAAAGTTTAGGTTACATGCCGTTGCGGTTTGCAGCTGGCGTGTCAACTTCTAACTCGCAGGGTGAAACTGAGGAAGATAATAAACGACCCGCGTTGACTTCTGCTCTTCACACAGGCTGAACTGAAGAACTAATCAAACTGGAGTTGCAAAGAACTACAATTAGTTGAGGCTGTTTCTACTTTGTGATTTGACTCAAATTGAAATCAAAAACACACCCAGTTGTCAAGCTCCTCATTGTACAAAGATCCCTGGCCATTATTACAATGTTAAAATGCCATTATTATTATGCTTTGTTAATTAACTGCAATAACTTCATACCATATTGTTTTATCCTTTCTATTTGAGCCTTTGAAGTTTTGACTCTGTTTTCTTCATCAATAAACTTAATCGTTACCTTGTCAAAGGGGTGCTAAAGTCACAACCTGCAGTGACCCCCACGTATCAGCTCACACCTGGTGTATTTACACTTCAGCTTCAGGAAACCACGTGAAAGTGTGAACGCACCAGGTGTGATCTGGTTTCAGACAGCTTATGTAACTGGTCATGATGCGTCTCTTTCTGACCTTTGACCTTCAGCGTCGGTGGCAGAAAAGGACGGAACTCCTGTGTTCAAGTTCCCGCGGTGGAGGGTGAAGGGTCAGCCCATCCAGGAGGTGGTGGAGGCGTACGAGTCCGTGGGTGCCGAGCTGAACGTCATGCCCTTCTGCTCTCAGTTCATCCCCATGAATGTGATCGACTTCCCCAAGCATGGGTCCATCATCTACCACCCCTCCATCCTGCCCCGGCACCGAGGAGCCTCCGCTATCAACTGGTGTGTGTACAGAACATTCATTACTTTAGAAATCAACACCTACCTTGATCTTATGAGGTCAAAATGAGCAAAGCGTTCTTAAAGTGTTTTCAAAATGTTTTAAAGCGTTCTCAAAGTGTTTTCAAAATGTTTTAAAGCGTTCTCAAAGTGTTTTCAAAATGTTTTTAAAGCATTCTTAAAATGTTTCCAAAATGTTTTCAAAGCTTTTCTAAATGATCAGAGTATTGTGTAGTTCCAAAGAGGGCCAAAAGGGCCAAAGAGAGGATGGAAAACCACAGTTGGCTGTACATGTTTTGAAATACATGTGTGTGTTCAGGACACTAATCGAGGGAGATAAGAAAGCAGGATTCAGTATCTTTTGGGCTGATGATGGTTTGGACACTGGACCCATCCTGCTGCAGAGAGAATGCCCAGTCGAACCCAACGACACCGTGGACACCCTCTACAACCGCTTCCTGTTTCCAGAGGGCATCAAGGCCATGGTAACCACGACAACAGTTCTTGGTCCAGTAATACGTTGTTGGCATTGGCATTGAACCAGCTACAGTTGAAAATGTGTGTGGTTGGTGTTGGAACAGGTCGAGGCTGTACAACTCATTGCAGACGGTAAAGCCCCCAAGATCCCTCAGACTGAAGAAGGAGCCAGTTATGAGGGCATCCAGAAGAAGTCCAACGCTAAAGTGAGACGCAGACTTACACAAACACCCCCGGCCTGTTTACACATCAGAGACTTCCAATATCTTCTCAAATTGTTTGTCAAAAACAAATAGACCGGGATTTTTAGGGGTCAAAGGTTGTGTTTGTTTTTAACGTGTTTATGTATGTATGTTTATATATCTTGCTTTCCCACCTAAAGGTGAATATGGCCCAGCCAGCTGAGTCCATCCACAACTGGATCCGAGGCCATGATAAAGTTCCAGGTGCCTGGGTCAACATCGACGGGAAGGTGTGCTTACTAAACGCACTCAAACACACGTCTGTACGCTGGAACACGCAAATAACACGTAACTTGACATGTGAATCAATATGGTCGTACTCTTAAAGGGACAGTCGCTGTTTTTTCCTTACAATAAAAGTGAATGGTGACCACAGCTGTTCCTGGTCCCCATCTACTTCCATTCGATTCCCAATCAAGACCTGAGGCATTTTATAATGGCTTTGTTTTTACTGGACGATAATGCGCGTGTTTGTTTCATCTGTATCGCAGCCCGTCACACTGTACAGCTCTTCAATGTTAAGCGGGTCAGTACCAGCCGGTCAGCCAGTAGAGGTGGAGGGGGCGTCCCAGCCTGGGCTCATCACCAAAACGGGCCTCGCTCTGTTCGGGTCTGATGGAAAAGCGGTAGGTTTCCGATGGTTATTGCTATTTAAAGGCTGTTCTGACAGGATGCTTTGGAAATGATTGTGTTACTGTGTGTGACCTCACAGCTCCAGGTAAAGAACTTGCAGTTTGAGGACGGAAAGATGATTCCTGCATCCAAATACTTCTCCTCGGAGGAGAACGCCAGCTTGGAGCTGACAGATGAGGAGAAGAAGATGGCCGAGGAGATCAGGGTGCGTGTGTGATCAGTTTTACATATTCATAAATGGAACAGGAACAGTCTGGGCACGTGCCATTTGTTTTATGGTTGTCTAGGTGATCTGGAGAGGAATTTTGAGCAACGTTCCGAGTATCGACGAAACAACAGACTTCTTTAAGTCAGGAGCTGCTTCCATGGATGTGGTCAGGTGGGTCTGACCTTTTGACCTTGACCTTTGGAATTTTGTAAACGATTTTCACCTTGGCAGACAAAAAAACTGACGATTATCTCATCTGTTTGTGTGTTTGAGATATTGGTGAACTTGAAGACTTGACTTAAGTAACCACTCAGAACATACTAGTTATCCCATACCAATACGATTTAAACACCTTATCATCCACACGGCAACAGCCTAGCATAGTTTTGCATGGCCATGCTTGTCTGCTAGCTGAGAGCATGATTGTTGATTCAGGTTGGTGGAGGAGGTGAAGCAGAAGTGCGGAGGCGTTCAGCTTCAGAACGAAGACGTCTACATGGCCACAACCTTCCAGAGCTTCATCCAGATGTTCGTCAGACGTCTGCGTGGAGAGGACGAGGAGGAGGAACTCGTCATTGATTACGTCACCAAAGACGTAAACAACATGACGGTGAGGATGCCCTACCAGTGCTTCATCAACGGCAGGTTTGAGGACGCAGAAGATGGAAAGACGTACAACACAGTGAACCCCACAGACGGCTCGGTAAGTTCACTCATCTCCAACACACACACACACATAAACACTCACACACACTCATATAAACACACACACACACACACACTCATATAAACACACACACACACTCATGCCCATATAAACACTCACACACTAAACCCATATAAACACTCACACACACACACTCATATAAACACACACACTCACACCCATATGAACACTCACACACTGTCTGATGTTTCTGCTGTGTCTTTCAGGTAATCTGTAAGGTGTCGTACGCTTCAGTGGCAGATGTGGACCGTGCAGTTAGCGCAGCAAAAGAGGCCTTTGAGAACGGCCCCTGGGGCAAAATGAACCCCCGTGACCGGGGCAGACTGCTCTATCGGTGAGAGCCACAGATTGTGTGTGTTTGTGTCTCAGCTGTTTGTTGACATTATAGATCCAATTGGCCAATATTTGGCTTAGATATGAAAAGCCAAACACATCTGCAAAGCAGACTCGTAGTAATACATGATTACTGATAGCAAACTGACTTCTTAAAGAGTGTATCCTAGTTCAGTGTGTGTGTGTGTGTGTGTGTGCGCGCGCAGTCTGGCTGATCTGATGGAGGAGCACCAGGAAGAACTGGCCACCATCGAGACAATTGACTCGGGGGCTGTTTACACGCTAGCTTTAAAAACCCACGTCGGCATGTCCATTCAGACATTTAGATACTTCGCCGGCTGGTGCGACAAGATCCAGGTGTGTGCGTGTGCATTCGCTTCACCGTCCTCTAGTTCATTCTGTCACTTCCTGTTACCAACGCATCATATCCTGTTTCCACCCAGGGTTCAACGATACCCATCAACCAGGCCAGACCCAACCGCAACCTCACCTTCACAAAGAAAGAACCTCTGGGGTAAGAAACTGTTCTTGTGTGTGCCTTCGAAAACATACCTAACTAGCATAAATTTAACACGGTTTGTTGGTTTCTCAGTGTTTGTGCCATAGTGATTCCCTGGAATTACCCGCTGATGATGTTGGCGTGGAAGAGCGCAGCTTGTCTGGCAGCCGGAAACACGCTCGTTCTGAAACCTGCGCAGGTAACACACACACACACGAGCATCATAGAACCCACCAAAAATGCTGAATGCAAATGTGACATTTCCGTCTCCTGGTTTTCCAGGTAACTCCTCTAACCGCGCTGAAGTTTGCGGAGCTGACGGTCAAAGCAGGCATTCCAAAAGGAGTTATCAACATCGTACCAGGATCAGGTAAAAAAAATACAGTTTACTGAAAATATCACAGACATGAGGGAGAAACTTTGGCCAGCACGTAACCACCCAGAACACTGCAACAGTCACCTAACACTATAAAGCACTGACCTAGCAACTGCTTAGCAACGGACTAGCAACACCCAACAACACCCTAGCACTGTGCCAATGAGTTTAAATTTCCTTTTTTTAAGTTGATGACTCTCTCTCTCTCTCTCAGGCGGTTTGGTCGGGCAGAGGATGTCCGATCACCCTGATATCCGTAAGCTCGGTTTCACAGGTTCTACTCCCATTGGCAAGCAGATCATGAAAAGGTACATTTATTTATGTAGTTTCACCCACACATTTCTCAACAGCTGCTTTCTAAAGTAGCAACAAGAGCTTCCTGCTGACGATGTCATTTCCTGTTGCAGCTGCGCGGTCAGTAACCTGAAGAAGGTTTCGCTGGAGCTGGGCGGTAAATCTCCGCTCATCGTCTTCAGTGACTGTGACATGGATAAGGCCGTCAGGATGGTGAGAGAGGAAAACTCCTGCCGGAAGATTCAGACGATGTCACACGAGTTCAAACGAGGCTGTTTGTAACCGGCTGCGTGTGTTTCTGTGTGTGCTGCAGGGCATGAGTTCTGTCTTCTTTAATAAGGGTGAGAACTGCATCGCTGCCGGTCGACTGTTTGTAGAGGAATCCATCCATGACGAGTTCATCAGCAGAGTGGTACATTTAATGACCCATTTTCTTCAGTATTTGTGGTAAAGCACATGAACTGTACCGTGACCTCTGAAGCCCAGCTAACAGGGAACATTCTCAGGACATTGGCTAATTCTGTCCAAAAGTTCTTCCACAGTTTTTAAAAAAAACGTTCTTGTTTTTATAACCAAACAGTGACGTTAATACAACGTCTAAAAAAATGAACGAATTCCTAGAATTTTCAGAATGATGTTTTAAATGTTGTTCCAATCTAAGACTGTTGGCTGGAATGCTGTGCTTAGGTTGAGGAAATCAAGAAGATGAAGATCGGCGATCCATTGGATCGCTCCACAGATCACGGGCCTCAGAACCACAAAGCCCACATGGAGAAACTACTGGAGTACTGCGAGACAGGTGTGAAGGAGGGGGCGACGCTCGTGTACGGGGGGAGACAGGTAGACAGACCAGGTGAGACTTCAGATCCCACAAGACACCCACCGGACTCAGTTAGCATTAAATTCCCACAACTTTATTAAAATAAATGTTCAAAATATTTCATGTTTTGGTCACGTACCATCAAGTCTTCATCAATATGTGTTCACAGGCTTTTTCATGGAGCCCACAGTTTTCACAGATGTAGAAGATCACATGTACATCGCCAAAGAAGAATCATTTGGTCCTGTTATGGTGGTGTCCAAATTTAAGGATGGGTGAGCTGTCTTTCCTTGTTAAAAATGTGTGAAAATGTGTTAAAAGTTTTGTGGGACAGAAGCTTATTCTGTTAGTTTTGGCCAGCTGTGAATCATTTTAGCTTTATTTGGACAGTAAAGAATCAGTATAAGGGTCATGATAAGCATCATGCTTAACTCTGGCCCTGGAGGGCCGCTGTCCTACACAGTTGAGCTCCAATCCTAATCCACAAGGTCTTCAGTGTATCTTGAACATGACAGGCAGGTGTTTGGTTAGGGTTGAAGCTAAACTCAGGACAGTTGTCCTACAGGATCGGAGTTGAAGAGCCCCAGTATAGTATAACAAAAACTGATCAAAACGACATCTCTTCTTAATGTACATCAGTGATGTGGATGGAGTTCTGAGCAGAGCCAACGACACAGAGTTCGGCCTGGCCTCTGGAGTCTTCACGCGTGACATCAATAAGGCCATGTATGTCAGCGAGAGACTGGAGGCAGGAACCGTGTTCGTCAACACATACAACAAAACTGACGTGGCGGCTCCTTTCGGAGGCTTCAAACAATCTGGATTCGGAAAGGATCTCGGTAAGTGTGAACAAAACACAGACTCGCTCCGGATTCAAAACCAGATTCATTTACGTGCAGAGCTGACAGGACGATGTGTATGCGCATGTGTGTCCAGGTGAGGACGCCCTGCACGAGTACCTGCGGACTAAAGCCATCACGGTGGAGTACTGAGAGAATCCTGCAGGTGTGAACGCAGTCCACAGTGGCCAAACCATCTCACTCTGGCTTTGACCTGAAGCTGGTTTGATAGGAAACCAAGAGCATCTGCCATGACTACACTGATGTGCCTACATTTTTATATCGCCCTTTTTTTGCAACTTGCTTTACGGAGGGAGTCTGATGTTGACTCGCCATCCTACGCTGACTAAAACGTTTTTAAAATGAGTTAAGAAACCAACAGACCTCTAAGTGCATCAAAGGAAACAAGAACACGTCTATAAAATGCACAAACTCTTGGTCATTAGATCAAGCGGTCGTTCCGTTAATTGAAGTATCCGTTAAAGGTGATTTATCACTTTTTTATTAAGAAGAAACCACAACAGTGTCATAAACTTCTCTGATTGTTACACTGCGTCCTAACCAGGTAAATAACCAGCGACAAGCGATTTGACTCTTAAAACTAAAACTGCTGCATGATTGGACCCGATCCCAGCCAATCACAGCATTTGTGATGTTCTACGGATACCGAAGTGAGGTTTTGTGTTTCTGCCTATTTATTGAATCGTATCTGGTTAGGACAGTTTTACAGTGTGTACGATCAGAGAAAGTTCGTCTCATGTTTTAAGTAGCATTTACATTTGGAAGCACATACACACATAATCTCATAGTATTTAAAAGCTGTTGACTCACTGCCACTTTATGAAACCTGTATTACCACGTTTGTACATCCTAAAGATTTTTAGTATAAATACCATTTTCACGTCACCCTTTTTATTCAGCATAACTGTATATATTTGATTAAATAGGACAAATGGTCTTATTTTATATATTTAATTTTGCATTCCAGCCAGATACAAGATTGGACATGTTGAAAGAATATAGACATGATTCTCTGTGCAAGGAAGTAATTTATTTTGTACAAAAATATAGGTCAGGCTTGATGGGGGAAAAAAAAAATAAGTTTACACACTCAACACAAACACACCGTATCTGATGATTCGGTGTGAACATGCAAATTATCTGTGACTCATAAATGACTGAAAGCAGCTGCTGGCAAGTGTAAACTGGATGTTTTCAATCCCTTGTGATGCATTTGACAAGAGGAAACGTTACTCTGTGCAAATGTTATTTATCGGTATCTCAGTCTTCTGTATAAGCTAACACTGAAAATGTTACACGAGCCAAAATCATACACAACAGTATTACAGACAAAAATCACAAACTGAAAAAGCGTAGGTACATGTGTTTTTACAGTAAAGAACCAAATCAACAATCAAAAACTGTTTTCTTAATTAAAATGCTTACAAAAACTCAACTGTGTTCAGTATTTTTATTAAACATACAGTAATATAATATTCTTAAACTAAGAATGTTGTGCCTCCTGTGACAAAGAGGGGTATTTATTTCGACTTGTTTGGCCACAGTTAAACCCTATGAATGCCAGTCACTCTGCAAAAGAAAGTTTCAACGTCACAATCAAATATCTCTTGAGTCTGTCTAGCGGGAGATGAAACACTGGTTTATGTTCATGACAAACTAATAACAGTCTTGGGCTTCCAAAACACATGGAAGGCGAATACATTTGACTTCTCGGCCCAGAAATGTCTTGGAGTTAATCGTGTTCTCCAGAGGACAGTATGTGTCTCTCACTCGCCCTCCTTCTCCAGCACCTGGATGTTGGCATTTCGTTTTCTTTCTCCCGGAAGTTTGAGTTTCTCTGCAGCAGGAGTCACTTCTTCCTCCGAGCTGTCTTCCTCAGACGACGATGTCTCCTCGTCCTCTTCGCTGCTGTCGGAGTTCTCCAGCTCAACCAGAGCTACATCCTACCGGACAAACAGTTATAAGCATTCAGAGACATTACTGATGAACAACATGAGCTGTGTGTGATGACACGTACCATCTCAATCACTTTCTCGGCGTCCTCTACGCTCTCGATATCAAAGTGTCCAGCTGGAGCGTGTTCAACCTGCTGTCTTAAAGTCTCATTGGCTTGGGCGATTTGGGGAAGAAAACTCTGCAGTCTGTCCAAAACTACCACAAAGAAACACAAATTCTCTCACTTACGGATTACAACACTTATGCATTATTGTACAAAGCATGACAGCTAGTATTAAGATTTATACTTTCATTATCTACAATAGCTTGCAAAACAGCAGGAAAATACTCACCATTACTTCTTGGCACCCTTTGCGTCTGCAAATGAGTGTTTTTAGACTTCAGCAGAAGTTTCTCATAGATTCCTAAAGACAGTCAGAACATATGTAGATTGGCAAGTGTAGGTCTAAACTATTGGTCTAATATATAAATAAATAAACGCCACTCAGCATCTGAACTGAGATGTTAAGCATATGAGATTCTCTCGACAAACTTGTAGCCCGGAATAAATACTCTTTTTAAACAATGTACAATACCTTTCTCGCTACCACATGCCAGCAAATCTTTAGAAGACGTTTTCTTGATATCGTTTTGTGTCTGATCCATAATTAAGCAAATGCATGGACGAATCCACATGTGTATTTACACTACACAATAACTTCCGCGTTCAAGGGTCAAATTTACTGCTACTGAAACTGACGCTGAACTCGTGTTTGGCGCCCCCTATAGCCATGGGTGTACTATATACATATTTAATAGTACGCATTGTTTAAAAAGTATATTGGAAAACCCAAACACTTTTGAGATTATATTTTGAGCTACTGATTTTGCTTCTCAAATAATTTAGTCGAATATCCTACACTTTTAAATGTATTGTAATGTTCCAGGTTATGTAATGTAATGTAATGTAATTAAGTTTGTTTACAGTCTGGTCGTACCTGTTTTTCATGCCTGTCGTCTCGGCTCTTTTATTAAAATCTGACCTACGACCTGCCAGGAATTTAAGCAGTTTTGCTTGTTTGACCACATGGACGCTCCGTTTTAGGGTGAGCAATCTTAAACCTCACAACAGGGGCAAACGATCTTTAAATTCAAGAAAACATCAAGCTGGTCCACCTTAATGTGACTTCTTAACTTTTTAAGCCCGTTTGCAACGCTTTGGCGATATAGCGTGTAAAATAAGCACGAACTTTTATTTTGAAATGTGCGCTCGCCCCCGCGGCTGTCGCAGTGCACGGCGGCGATGACGCGCGCGTGCTGTCATAACTTCAGTGTGGCGTTCAGGGAAGAGACGAAACTGGCGGACAATCTCTCGGTAAATACATTCCGATATACCATCATTTTATCTTTTACACAACAATAACATTTTTCACACATTAAATAATACATTAGTGTCGTTTGACGGGAGTTTGACTCAGTGTGATAAGTGTTCATGACGGGCCAGGTCATTTTTAATTGCACGGTGTTTTATGTGATAATATAAAGACGAGAAAACAATCTGTTTTTAGCGATTAATATAAACTATCAAAACACACAGTCTGGCATATGTTCAAGATGTGTTCAGCTAAACAAACAGCCTGTCCTCTGTCTGCCACGGCATCACATGCATAATGTATACAAATGATATATATATTTATATATCACAAGACATTATAATGACCGTAATATTGCTTTAAGTAGTTGTGTGTTTGTGAGATGTGTTTATTTAATTTTTTCCTTTAGTTTTAAGTAAACGTCACTGAATTTAGGCCTTTTTATTACACGTAATGTTTAATTGGTGGGACAGTGGTAGCAAAGTTTTCTCCCAGTGTGTGTCCAGTAATTGATGTGTAGACTGTGTACTAAACACTGTGTTTGCCAGTTCAGCGTGTAGATCAAGTGACCGAGACCAGCAGAATGAAAGATCGCACGTAATTATGGTGTTGATGTTTGGGTTTCATGCAGGAACCATCAGAACTGTCAGCAAGGAAACCTTCTCTAATTTCTTTGCCATTAACACTTTTTTCTTTTGCAGTCTCTGCAGGACTAGAAGAACTTTCTCACAGTAATGGACGTCTGTCTGTTCTACTAATTCACCGTTCCTTTTGATGTCCGAAGGGCCATGAGCCCGGCTAGCGTTAGTCTGCAGTATGAGCCTCCGAAACTTGGGGGGCGCTGTGCTCAGCTCCCTGAGCCCTAGTTTGGCGGCACAAGCTGGAGGAGCCTGGAGCTCTCTCTCTCTCAGACCCATACCTTCTATGCTTCAGACCATGGTACCTTCTGGGTACACTGCTTTACAAGAGGAGCGTCTGGCCATGGTGGACCTCGGCCCACCCAAACCGGAGTCTCTCAAGAACGGCTTCCACCGCGAGTCTCGACGCCTCTCGGACCGCAGCAACCGGACATCCATCAGCCTATCAGATGTGGGAGACGGTTGCTACACGGAAACAGAGCCCATGCTGCCTGATGGAAGGCTTTCAGGAGAAGCAGACGAGGAAGAGGAGAGCGATGAGGAAGGGCAGCAGCAGACAGCCAGAAACATGCCCAGAGAGTCGCCACTGGCGATGGCGCTGCAGATACTGGTGCCCTTCCTGCTGGCTGGATTTGGGACGGTGTCGGCTGGAGTGGTGCTGGATATAGTACAGGTGAGATTTAGAACGCTCCCGGGAAATTGGACCCGCCAGCTCAAATTATAAATCATAATTATAAACGTACCATTGTGTATTGAGGTAATTTATTGGAGAGCAACGATCATTTCTGATTAGAAGTTAACTTCCTGTAATTGAGTTTATCACCATTTTTTGGTAATTTTTAATTTAAGTGGTAGGAAAGTTAGTGTGTGTTCAGTAATTGATGTGTAGACTGTGTACTAAACACTGTGTTTGCTGGTTCAGCATGTAGAACCACTGAGTGATTTCCATGTAATAACATGTAATTACAATTTTCTTGTTGCTCTTATTTAGAATCAGGGCTTTGTTTAAATCCCTAATGCAAAGTATTAAACTTTAGTGTGTAGCTCGTCCCCCATTTGTGTCGTTGACAATTCAAACCACACGATTTATTAAGGAAAGTTATACTGCTGTGTTTCTAAACTTTCTAAACATATGATTTTTGTAAAAATATAAGTGTATAGAGAGAGATTGAAGACACAATATTAAAGAGATCTGGAAGCTGTTTTGATTCAAGCCAGTTAGATGCCACCCAGAGCACCCTGGCACCATGAAGAGCACCAGTAACATCTCTGTTTTCTCCAGCATTGGGAAGCATTTAAGTACATTACTGAGATCTTCATCCTGGTTCCTGCTCTACTGGGTCTGAAAGGAAATCTGGAGATGACTCTGGCATCCAGACTTTCCACTGCGGTGAGTGTCGGTCCACCCACAACCAAAAGTTCCTTCTCGCACTTGTTTTTAATGCCACCTACTGTTTTCACAAAACTGTAGTCATGTTTCACCTGGAGGTCACCCTCGTAAGAAGACATTTGCAGACACTGTTGTGGTTTATGATGAGATCTGAGCTTGTTTTGAGCGTGCAGACACCTGTCATTTATTAACACCTGTAGATTATATATGTGTAACAATAAAAAACAAGCCTATTATTATGATTATGACTCCATATGTGTTTTTCAGACCTATATATTTGGGCAAGAAATGCAAACACACACAGGTTGTTGAGACCTGAAACTTAAAATATAACCCTAAAAACCCGCCTTAAATTTCGTAAATACATCACATAGAGTCAAAAATGTGTTCGTAATGTTGTGTTTAATCTGTAAAAGTCAAATATTTTCCTGTAGTTGAAAATTAAAGTGTAGATTTTTAAAAACAAATGTTCAGTGGACTACAGAGGCTAGTTCATAAGGACAGAAGCTGGTTCTCTCTTTTCTGCCCTTTCCTCTGAGTCTTGGGTGATATTTGCTGACTGAGCGATGTCATTGTTTGGTAGCTAGTTTTTTCCTGCTTTGCGGCCTGCTGGCCTCCGCTGCTCAGAGGGGTTTCAGTTCGTGTAGTTCGACGTCTGGAGCTCTTATGGCAAATATGTCGTCCTCTCTCGAGGTGGAGAACATAAACAAACCCTGCTGGTGTGAAGTCCTTCTGTTCACCCTCACACAGCACAACACACTTTATTCCAGATGTCTTCCGTCTGCGTGCTGCTGTCTCACATTTACATTTTCATCCTTTGTTTTCCTAAGCACACATACTTACTCACGCACAACGTTGGCTCACAGTGGAGTCGGCCATCTTGTTACGCTGTGGGCAGAGATCTGTTCCAAACCTAAAACTAGTTCTTAGATGACAGTTTAGTCTATAATGGACTGCTGCTGTTCATAATCATGTGACCTCTCCTAATAACCTTCTGTAACATTTTAATTTATTTGAACTGGCTGTCATTTTATTTTTTCCCTCCATTGTTTGCTCAGTTATGTGTATATAAATAGGCAAACAAGGCTTTTTAGATCATCTGTTAATGCTGAAATTATACAGTAAACATTCACTTGGAAGTCCCTTTTTTACATACTGTACTATGGTACTTTCACAGTGTGCTTCTGTTAGGACTCTACTGTACACTGTACTGTACACTGTATCTTGTTGTCTTTAGGTGAACGTGGGGAAAATGGACTCGCCCATAGAGAAATGGAATCTCATTATTGGAAACTTGGCCTTGAAACAGGTAAGAGATTTCTTGAGTTATATATATACAGCTCTGTACTGTATCATGCGGCTGATCATGCATGGCTCTGCCAGTGTGTGTAAATACACACATATAGTTATCAGGGTTTGTCATGTTTCAGGTTGATAGATTTAATCATGAGGAATATTAAAGCTGTCATTCTGTTAAAATAACACACGGAATTAGACACAGAAATGTAAAATGTGAAGCGCTTTAAAAACAGCTGTTAGTGAAGTTCCTTCTGTGTTTGCCTTGTTTTCTAATTGCAATGTAATTTTCAATAAATATGCATTATAATAATTTGAGAAAAAGCATGAGTTTCAGAATGTTTCAGTATTTGCAATGTTGTCTCCTTACCTTGATTCTCAGCGGTAAGTTTATATTAATAATTTATAGCTTGAGCTGTCAGGTCAGATTTTCTGGAAAATGTCAGTTTGGCTTTATTTGCTTAAAACACACGTAGAGAAAAAAAACGTAAAGTAGCCTGCAATTCTATGTTTCAAACAGAGGTGGTGACAGAGAGGCGAACGTTACAAATGGCTCGCTCTCGTGTTCTTAAATAGAAAGAAATCTGACCTTCAGCACAGAAGAGTTAACATGGTCAATGTTGCACATTTGCTTACGTTTGATTAGTGAAATACTGCTGCGTCGTACTCCGTGTTTCTTTGTTTTAAACATCATTACTGTATGCTTGGCACATTTTCCATCACTGTATGAACGGTGTATATGAATTCATTCCACCCTCAGGTGCAGGCCACGGTGATCGGTTTCCTGGCGGCCGTCGCGGCTGTCGTGCTGGGCTGGATTCCTGAAGGAAAGTTCCAGATCAGTCACGCGGTGCTTCTCTGTTCCAGCAGCGTAGCTACAGCCTTCATAGCATCTATGCTGCAGGGTATGAACCTCAGATTAACCTTCACCACTCATGTTAATCATATTAATACTGAGTTTGCTCCTGTGTGATCTGACTCAGGGATAATCATGGTGGGTGTCATCGTGGGCTCTAAGAAGACGGGCATCAACCCTGATAATGTAGCCACGCCCATTGCCGCCAGTTTCGGTGACCTCATCACTCTGGCCATCCTGGCCTGGATCAGCCAGGGTCTGTACAACTGTCTAGGTAAGAGAGGACTAGACAGGAAATGTTTGTGTGAGAAAAAGGGCTCTGTACCTTTAATTACCTTTAGAGTACCTTTAAAGGGACAGTTCACCCAAAAAGGAAAGTTTTTCCATCAGTTTGGGTGAACGGTCCCTTTAAGAGTATAGTGCCTAGCAACATGCTAACATAAAGAGTCAACTGTTAAGAGCTAGTCAAGTCACAAAACGTTATTTGTGTAAAATGAGTCACAAGTAGGAAAGTTGTTGCTTACCAAGAGCTTTTCAAATGGGTCAGTTTCTGAGGGTGCATTTCAGTTGATTTAGAAGCTACATGCCTATGTAGACAGCAGAGAGCAAGGCAACTTGGTAGGGTGTGATACAGAGCAACAGAGACTATTTTTACGCAGTGTAGATGGCAAGCCACCCTCATTATCAGTTTTACCCCACAAGAGGGCGCTAGAAACCCTTACTTTAGACTTGTGACCTGAGCAACCGTAATTTCAGTGGATTTGTCAGAAGCTGTGTTTGAAGCCTTGCTTATGAAAGAAATGATTTAATTTAGGTCTGTTTTCTGTTTTATTAAAATGTGATGATGAAAAGGTTTAAGCAAAGCACCACAGGCAGAAACACACACACACACACACACACACACACACACACGCTCTGTGCAGGTGTCCGCAGATGTGAGTTATGGTGTGCAGGGCTGTGGGGTTGATATGTTTTATGGGGTCATGCTGCTAACGAGTCTGGCTTTGGACAATAAGAGTGTTGTGACAGAGTTCACGACCTGCCTCAGTCTACATTTCCACAATCTCATGAAACACACACACACACACACACAGAGGGCTCACTATGTGTCTTCTGCACAGTCACACTTTCTCTCTCTGTCAAGCGCACATAAACACTGTGTCTCTGTCTGTCTTTGAAACAGACATATTAATACACACACACATGCTCTGTTCCGAAACCCTAGTGTGTTACCTATCTAGACAGCATTTTAAGTGTTCATAGGTCCGCTCTCGGCAGACTATGCAAAACAAGCAACTTAATTTTTCTGCCTTCCTGAACTCCTTATATTAGCTAGATTCCAAGGCAGCGTCTGACTCTCTCTCTCAAACACACATAAACACACATCTGAGTAAAACACACACATTAAGGTGTGAAAGTGGCCCGTGTGCCTCGCTGATGCCGGTCTAGTGTTTATACTGGTGTAATGGGCCGTGATGAGTCATTGTGATAAGTCCCAGACTGGCCCGGGCTCGGCACCACGCTCCTTTTTTAGCCCTTTTTTCTCCCAGAGGTGAAGTAAGGTGAGGGCACGGCAAACGGCATCAGAATGCCGTGCCAAAACCATCAACGCCGTGCCAACCAACAGAGACAGAAGCCTATGCCATCATTAGAACAGACCGCTGGCCTGTCACGGCCATCTCACACTAAATATACTCGCGCACACACACACACGGACTCTGGGGCCGTGTGTGGGATTTAAAGATTTGGGTTGTTCAGTGTGTGATTTTGGGATGGAAACTAAAGCTCTTTTGGAGCCGCGCCGACATCAAAAAGACTCTTTTCAAATTTAAGATCATATTTTTCTCTCTCTTAATCTGCTTAAATCCAATTACAGCCCGTGAGCAGTGGATCGAGGGTCATATAATGCAGAGCAGGGATGAGCGCGTTGGTTCCAATTTTAGTTAATGGCATCATTAACGATTTTTTGGAGTTCATTCGAGGACGGATTCCATAATTGGTCCTGATTCAAACTGAACATTTGCGACAGAGGGACCATTTGCACAAAACCATTTTCAAATAACAACTGAAAGCTTTACATGCTTTTTACTTAGTTTTTACAACATCGCTCTCTGTCTCCCTTTCTCTATGTCTCTCTCTCTGTCAGACTCTCATCCGTACGTCTCGTCTCTGGTGTGTGCCTTCTTCATGTGTCTGACTCCTCTGTGGATGGTCATCTCCTCCAGACACCCGGCCAGCCGGCAGCTGCTGTACTCGGGCTGGGAGCCTGTTATCACTGCCATGTTCATCAGCAGGTCAGATCTGCCTCACATACCTTCACACAGACTGAAAAACATACAAGCCCTGGAAATAAAGGGCCCTTCTCTTCTCTGCTTTAGTATTGGAGGACTGATCCTGGACAAAACCGTGTCTGATCCCAACCTGGCTGGAATTGTGGTGTACACGCCTGTTATCAATGGTGAGATTTGTCGTACAATGCAGTAATTTTTTTTATAAAGCTTAGGTTCTGTACTGTGTCTTCTCTCTTAAAGACACAGTACACCTAATAATTGTTTACTCAGCAGCCTGTCATTTCACACCTGTTATTTTCTTTTCTTCTGTGAAAGCCACAAGGAGAGTTTTTGAAGCAAGCTGGTGATCAAATGTTGTGTTAGACACACGGTGTTATAACGCGTTGTTGGTTAGTGGTTTATGAGACTAAGCTGCTGCTCGCTAAAAGGGAACGTTCTCAAAGACGGCTTATATTTTGTAAGTTGTCAATAAACACTCTTGTAGTAATGTTATTACAATTTTTTAACGTTACTTATGATACATTAATCTACAAAATGGACGTTCTGAATGTTATGAGAAAGTAGCATTTTTAACGTTTTTGTTACTTATTGGAAACGTTAGGTAAATGTTCTTACAACCTAAAAACTGTTAGCAGGGTAGTGATTCAAGTCATTAGCGACTGACAGTTTCACATCTGAAGATGAGTAAATGGTGACAATTTTTTAAATGTTTATATTTTTATTTTTTGGTGTGCTGTATGTACCATTAAGAGCGCGGAATCGACAGATAATACGATTCTTGGCTATACGAAGGGCTCTCTCTCTCTCTCTTTTTGATCAGTGGTCAATGCTTTGTGTAATTGGCTAAACTAAAACATCAATATCTTTACTTCACCTGTTTGACTCGGTTCTCTTATCTACGTTTGTGCCCTGAAAGGAAAAAAGCTTTTTAAAAACCTCAAGCTGGAAGTCTTTACTGAACATCCTCGCGTCCGTGGCGCGCATCAGCGCTCTTTAAATAACATTGTCGTCGATTTTTCCTCTCCGATGATCATCAACTGATAAAAGTGTCTGTAGTAATCTCTGTCGTTTACAACCGCGCACGGGTCCTCGGGGTAGATCTGGAGACGTGATTTTTAATGAATGTTTCTGATTGAGAAGAAAAGGCGAAGGATGGGGTACAGCAGAAATCGAGCAGGGTTTCTGACCGCCGGGCGCAGTCATTAATTGCGGCAGTTTAGTCGCTGCTGGTAACTGGATCGCAGCACTTCCACAAAGAACGATACGATTTTTAATTAAAACACGCTAATGAGAGACATTTACGTTCTCTGCAGCCTGTCTGCGCGCTCCCACCCGCCACACCAAACAGCTGTTTGAATCTGTCTGTGTGTGTGTGTGTGAGCAAATCAAAGTTTGTTTCAAAACAGGTTTTTATGCCCAATTCTGGAAAACACGTAGCGGAAAAACTCCAAAGAGGAAGTTGGACAAAAAAGGACAAAGTGAAAAACGGAATGAGGTGAAATGACAAACTGTGACATTTATGGTTTGTCTGCCCAAACAGGAAGTGAGTCAGAGAAGATGTGTAGATGTATACATGCACACGTACCACTTATGTACAGAGAAACGCATTCCAGATTGCAAGAATAGAGCAATAATTGTCACCCTCTGACACCCCACCCACAGTACAGCATACAGAATCTGTACATAAGGACACACCCCCAATTCACATCTGGTGTTATACGGAAATTAGACTCCCTGTGAGATTACGACTCCTCGCTTCTGATTGGTTCATACACTGGGGAGTCTTCTACCTGATTGGCCTTAATCTGTAAAACCCGCCCCCACACGTAATCCTGACTAGCATTTCACAAGGTGTGAGATTTGAATACTGCACCAGCCAGTCACGTCTACAATCCAGATTACAGCGTCCATACGTGCTAGTCCTGCTGCTGGTGCTGAAATAAGATTTAGAGTCACTTCCATTTCCTGTTGGCAGGCAAAGCCAAAACGAGCATCATTGTAACTGGACCACATTGCTCTGGGGAAACATTTGCTCACACTCATACCTTACTCTCCGCAAGACCGATCCGAAGATTCGTTTTGTTGCTGGTTTGTGAGAAATGGCGAATTGTAGCCCTGGCTAATTTAAACCACAGACACATGCCCACACACTCCTGGGCGCAGACGGCGTCTCGCGAGCGCCACAGAGACACGGTTGAACCTCTGCGTAAAACACAAACACAGCCTTGTTGGGACTAATTGTGCAGAGGTGCTAAAAGATAATCGCTCCCCTCTGCTCTGTCTGTACCGATGGGGAATCGTGTTACTGTTGCTGGCGTTCACACATTACTGTATGTGACAAATAAATGTACTGTCTCTTATTATAATTCAGATACGTTTATGTTTGCCAAATGGTTGGGGGGGTACTTTGTTGAGTTGGCTGATTCTAATGGCACGTGTCAGGAAACAGACATTTTAAAACGCCATTAGCCTTTATGGACCCTTTCAGTCGATACATTACTGGACACTTTGAGCAGAAGAACCGTTTGTTTTGTGTGCCCAAACAAGTTATTTGTCATCTTTCACTAACATTGTCCTGTTCTGTTTTTGTTTCTACATTTGTCTCCGCAGAAATTCAGTTCTGTTTTCCATTTAATTCTATTTAATTCAGCTTTATTCTGTTTTATTTGTTCTATTTGAATGTATTCTGCTGTTTTGCTTTATTACCTTTGATTCTGTTCTGTTGTGTTCTGTTCTCATGCTGTTCTCTGTATTTTGTTTATTTCGTTTAACTCTATTTCGGTCTTTTGCCTGTTGTTCTGTTCAGTTTCTTGTCAGCAGAGTCACAAGCCTGATAGATGTAAAAAAACAGAGTGTGTTCGGTGCGTGTGGTGTGTGTGTGTGTGTGTGTGTGTGTGGTGTTCCTCTGTCACTGTGTTTGTCTCTCCTTTGCTTATCTTCTCCCAGAACTGCTGGGTGTGACACATCATTACTGTGGTTCTGGACACAACTGTGCTGTACTCAGGAGAGACGCGAGGGTGTGTGTGTGTGTGATGGAGAACAGTGTGACTCTTGGCTGTCAGTTTGACTGCCAAAAATTGTGCCTGTATTCATATTCCCGGCATCAGTTGTACTAAAGTGAGATTTTACTCGCTGTGTAAGTCAATCTGATCTGTTGTTGTTCATCGCTGCTCTGTGCTCTCAGTCTGATATGAATGATGTTTTGTGGTAGGTATCGGAGGAAACCTGGTGGCCATTCAGTCCAGCCGTATCTCCACGCACCTGCACATTCACAGCGCCCCTGGAGAGGTGCCCGACGAGGCCAAGGGCTGCTTCTGTCCCTGCCGAACCTTCTGTGGCTCAGGTGACTTCAGAGAACACACAACCAACAAACACACACATACACAATGTGGAAATGCACGTATGTGGGACTCAGGCCTAAAGGCTGTCATTGACTACCTTTACTGTTGTTTTCTAAGTATGAAACATGCAGAAAGATGACAGGAAATGATAAGGGAATCGAATCAGAATGCAACATGGCCGGACTCGAACCAGCATTTCCCACATGAGCACTTAGGCTCAATGCGTCTTAGTCACCACTGCA
Source organism: Botia almorhae (assembly GCA_036877575.1). NCBI lineage: Eukaryota > Metazoa > Chordata > Actinopteri > Cypriniformes > Botiidae > Botia > Botia almorhae. The sequence goes on from JAZGTJ010000477.1 coordinate 70,025, forward strand.
TCGTCGTAATTTGAGGGGCTTTGAACATAGTCGGCCCGCTAATATAAAAGAGACTAATTTAAAAACATATCTGAAGAGAGTTTGTGTTTTCATACCCTGAATAAAGGATGGGGAGAGAAAGCAGATTACAAGTGTTTAGATTAGCATACCTGTGACCTTGTGTACATAAGCTTTAATGGAGTGTGTGTAACAGTGCTCTGAAACTGCAGAGAAAGTTTCCTATAAACAATAAAGGCGCGTTGACGCAGAGGGCTGGAGCTTTGATGTTGCGTTTTGTTTTAACAAAACAAGAGCTCTCCGGGGACAGAGTCCAGATGCCCAGGCACACATGGGGCAAGACGCCCAATGCAAGCTTAGCAATGCCATCTGGAAAATAAAGCATAAATCTTCTTTCTCCACGGACTGGAGCGCACAGGGGGCACCGTACTGTGGCTGAGTGGGATACTAATGGAGCATGAAGTTAACTGTTTGCCAGTGAGATATTTACTGCATGCGTATACTCTCCTAAGTGTAATATCATTCAGATACCTGTCTCTTTAAGAATGCCATTGCCCAGCGGGGAACGTTCTTAACAGGGAACATTCTTAGAACGTTAGATAACATTCTCTTAAAGTTCTCTCAAAGTTATAAGAAACGTTCTTGCAGTAACGTAGAACTTTTTAACTGTTATATATCAAATATCAAAAATGTTATTCGTTTTGTATAGTTATATGTCATATACCGTTACGAAGTTAAAAAGCACTCCTAGAACTTTCAAAATAACATTTGTATTGTTTTGTTACTTAAATGAAAACGTTATGGAAACTTACCGTCTAAAATTGTTAGCTGGGTGTCAGGTTTTACCTTTTTTAGCATCATCATGAAAAACGTTTTCCTTTTAAAAGCTAAAGTATGTAATTTCTCCGCCACTAATGACAGCAAAACCGAATCTGAAAACTAAATGTGCATTTCCTGAGGGACACATGAGTGCGACAAAATAACAGTGTTGAAGATTTAGGTAAAATGATAGTTGTAAAGCCATATATATATAGATAGAGACAGAGAGTCATAGTAATGGCACACAATATAGATGGATAATTACATAAAGACAGCTGGTGCCTTCGGTGAGCCTCCCTTTGCCATTTAAAACGGCTTAAGAGAAAATCGACCAATAACAATTCAGAATGCAAACAGATATAAAAAGAAGGCCCAATCACAGTTTAGCATGCAAATGGAACAAAGGGTAAGATTCTGATTTGCTGAATGTTCTAACAGTGCAAGCCAATGAGAAGTTTGACATTTTAATCTTTATAGTTAAATTTTTTTATAGTTTATAGTAGCTTAATATGGTTTATAGAGACCAGAAGTGGATACGAAACAAATGATCAACAAAACAAAGTTGGAACAGAGATGCTGAAACATAATCAATGGAAGAGGTTTAGAAGGTAATGCTTGAGATTAGAGGGTTAGAACGAATCTTTAACCAGAACGCTTGTGGAATATAAATGCAACGCTTCCTTACAAACACAGAAATGACTTTATCCAGGTCGCTCTGTCGGCTAAGCGTGAGATTGACCTCAAACAAGCCATCTAATGAATTAAAATCAGTTCCCAGTGTTTGGTTCGTACTCGTACTTTTGACTGAAATTTCATATGTAAATATTTTTGGTCAGGGGCCAATCACCGGTCAGCGCAGGTGCTGCTGCTATTGGTCATTCCCGGTCACCTGATCTTCCTGTACACCATTGATCTGATGGAGAGAGGTCACACCACACTGACGCCCGTTTTCATGCTGGTGTATCTGGCCGCTGCTCTTCTCCAGGTGAGTGTGATGTCATCGCAGAAGAGTTACAAGTCCATTCATTCATTTTAATTGTTTTACGTATTTATTTATAGTGGTGTTTAAACACCTCAACAATGTTGATATTAGCAATCTCAAGCAGGTTTTGTTCGCGTACAAGCGTGTGGGTATGTGTCTGTGGATGTTTGGTTATTACTAAAGAGTGTTTTTATAAATCGTTTGGCCCGCAGTTAAGATGAATTAGCCGCGGGAAACCTCAGTAGGTGCGTTCAGTGCATGAAAAGGCATTACTGGCATGTGGAATGTGAGGTATTTTTAGGAAGTTTGCGTGTATGTGTGCGTTCTACAACAAACGCCCTCGCTAACCCAAACACACGTGTCTTTGAGATGTGCTTTGTTCCACAGCCTCACCGCTTGAGACTTGAGACTTGCCTAAAGGATTCTTGAGGACAGAGAGAGAGACAGAGAGAGAGAGAGACAGAGAGAGAGAGAGACAGAGAGAGAGAGAGACAGAGAGAGAGAGAGACAGAGAGAGAGAGAGACAGAGAGAGAGACGGACAGAGAGACGGACAGAGAGACGGACAGAGAGACGGACAGAGAGACGGACAGAGAGACGGACAGAGAGACGGACAGAGAGACGGAGAGAGAGACGGACAGAGAGACGGACAGAGAGACGGACAGAGAGACGGACAGAGAGACAGACAGAGAGACAGGCATGGAGTGACAAAGGAAAAATGGATCGAGGCATTCATTAATTTACTGTGCTCAATCTTTCTTTGCCTTCATATTTAATTATTTCTAATTATTATCATTATCCAAAGAATTTTCATTTTTGGAAATTATACATTGGAAAGAGCAAGGCTGTGGCATGGCGGTTAACACACATGCTCCAGAATGCTGAGCTGTGGTGCTAACGCAGGAGACATAGGTTCTAACCCAACAAGTGTCTTGTCTCAGTTCCAGTCCTACTCCCAGACTTTACAGTCTTTCTCCCAAAAAATTAGCATGTTTTGTTAAACGCGTCAGGTGACCTCTGACCTTTGACCGTTCACCTTTACAGCTCTTTAAGAACAAGGCATTCATAGAATTCTACAGAAAACAGTGACTGGTTTAGAGTAGGACATTCCAGTTTTAAATTAAGTTCTCAACATGTAGCTTCCAAGTGTTTGTTTACACTGTGCTGACAGACCAAACCAAAGTACCCAGACAGTGACATCAGCAAGATTCACAGGAGGGCATGATGGTGGTCAAAATACAGTACATATACAGGAACCAATACTAAACATATTGCTAAACGAATACTAAACATGCATTGACAACACAGCGTGTTTTGTCGTAACGAACCAAATATGGCACGTGTAGCATCGGTTCATGTACCATTTGCTTTTTGACCCGTAAACGATGTAAACATCAGAACTGTTTAAAGCCAAAGATGACTTCAGTACCGACCCCAGCTGGCTCTCACACTCCGTTCAGTGCCCATATATGGGACATACTGTAATTTACATTTGTAAACTGAAAGAATTTCTAATGCGAGCTGTGTCATTGGTTTTGTGTGTGTGTGTGTGTGTATTTATGTAGCTACACTACAGTTAGCTAAATCAGACCTGACACCCCATTTGGTGTCATTAAATACATACCTCAGTGTTAAAGATTAGTTATAAAAGTTTTTTTAGTCTTAAACTGTGGAAGTGTTCTGCTAGTGTTTAGTTCAGAGTTAGTCTGTAGTGATTATAGTTAGCTGGTTAGCTTTATTAAATGCAGTAGGAGTCTACAGTGTGTCCTCCAGCGCGTGGCTTGGTGTGTTTACTTGGCTATATTTTGAATATTTTTTTCCCCAAATTTGTCCCCAAACATTAGTAAATTCAGACAAACATCCCTTCGGGGACATTTGGGTCCGTCCTCTTATGGAAAAATGATTCACATGTATATTTTAATTTTGTTTAGAGTTAGACAGTAGTCAATAGAATTAGCTTTATATAAACAGCAGTATTTTCTGTTATGTCTTTATTTAAATAGCTGAGTAAACTTGTTTGTGTGTGTGGTTTTACCTGGCTGTACTTTGGGGACAAAATAAGGGGACTAACCGAATGTTATAAAAATGACCTCCGTTTTTATTTATTTGTAACATCTGATATATTTTTTTAATATGCATTATTAAGCCTAGTTATACGGTTTGTAGTACTGTAAATTTATTTAAAATAGTTGATATGCAGATGAAATTAAAATATATAGTATATTTTCTTACATGATTAGAAAACAAATCTGTCATAAAAGTAAAAAAAAAACGTATAAATCAAGTCCAGAGGGTAAATATTACCGTTAATTAATTTCTGTCTCTGGTCTTTAGCAATTACACCGAACTTTATATAAAAACACGTTTAGCTAAATGTGTGTGTTTGTGGATGTCTTGCAACATCTCTCGCTGACTGCGCTCTCTGTGAGTTATGAAAAAATGGGTCTGTGTGTTTGCACAGGGTGGAACTACAAGACCAGCTTGTGTACATTAGCAAACCATCACTCTGCTGTAGCAACTGGAAAGGCTCTCGGTTTCTCCTGCCCGGCTGTATAATCGTTAATTAATAAAACACTAATAAAGAGCATGAGGGAAGGAAAAACCGATAGCCGATCTCGATGGAAAAGGTCGTCTTTTTAATTTTCTCACAGACAGGGACGTAGAAGGTTAATTATTGAAACAACGTCACAGAAGTCGTGTAGCCTGGCAGGCACAATTAATAGCTTTTAAAATGCCCATTTATTTCCCGCTACCTAAACTGAAGGTTAAAATGTGCCGCAGAGATCGAATAGCTTTTTAACCGTCTCTGCGCTGACCTCAATATAACAGTTATAAATGAGAGCCGCTCGGCCGGGTAACCGGACCGTTAGAGTTTTACACCGTCCCGTCACTCTGATTGATGGACGGCCTTCGTTTTTATTTTGCCTAAATGAAAGTCTTTCCCTCGCGCACACCAGCGGAAAAGCCTTCAGAAATAGCTGCAGTTCATCTTTGGAAGTTTTAATTGAATGCGAGATGAAGATTTTAAATGGTACGTCTCCATTAGGCAAACAAACTGGCATCCACTGAGCCTCGCTGATCCAAAATAAGATTTTAATGCTGTGTGAAGGCAAGCGGGGGGGAAATTTGCTGGTGCTTAATGAACTGTAGTGGATTAAAAACACTGATGTGCCGATCTGAAGCCGTTTTGGATTTCTTGCCTCGCACATGAATGTCGCATTTCGATAGGAAGGGGCTAATGTCTAGATCTTTCATTTTCAGAGACTGGCTTTTTAAAGGCGTTCCGTAAACAAACACTTTGTGCGGTTGTTCTGAGTGGACCCCCGCTGTCTCCTTTTAACGTTAAACTTCCCGCTGTGCGCGTACGTGGGAAGGAACAAGAGTTCTGCATCTAATTTAGGTCAGAAACACAGTCTAATCAAATTCACCAATGTGGGGTTGAATGCTGGGCCAACAAGTTAAACGCAGGCGGTCTTCATGTTTGTTCTGGTGTTACCTTAGTTTGGTTACACTAGTTAGTTTTAAAGTTTTACTTATCAAAACCAACTACAGAGCAAAATAATCTTCAAATTGCTTCGCTTGCGTGATTAAATTAAGAAATATGTTCGGACTCGCTCCGGGACACATTGTGCAGTTGCGTGACAGTTGACGGTAAAGCTTGTGACGTTTTGAGCTTTTCCGCTTGTGTACATATTTCATCCCTAAAGGCTTAACATGTGTTTCATTCTTCCTCCCTCCACCTCAGGTCGTGTTGTTGCTTTGCATCGCAGACTGGATGGTTCATTCCATGTGGAAAAGCGGCAAAGACCCGGACAGCTTTTCTATTCCGTACCTGACAGCGCTGGGCGACCTTCTGGGGACCGCCCTCCTGGCGCTCAGCTTCCACTTTCTCTGGGTGATTGGGGACCAGGACAGCGATGTGGGGGACTGAGGTCCTGCGTTGACCTGTGACCCCACTGATCAAATCGTCCCGTACATGCTGTGTTCAACTCGCCTAATGTTGGACCAAAAGTGCTTCTCTTTTTCTGCCCAATACGGGTCACTTCCATTCCGCGTACTTTACAGACTGAATCTTTAAACAGCTTTGAAGGCTGCAATGCAAACGTAGGTCATTTCTCAGTCGGTATCGTGACTTTTTAAAGTGGCAGGTGATTTATAAACTTCATTGGGAGTTTTAGCACTTTGATGGATACGGTAAGAGTGTGAACATGTAGAAGACCAATAGAAACGTTATCATCAAACTTCAGGTACGAGTGACAGAAGTCGGTACGAAAAGTGTTGCATCTTTAGCCCATTAAGTTATTACATCAGTGCTATCATACACCTGAGGGCGGAGCAAATCAAGCCCTTAAAACAAAAGATGGGTACTGTAGGTCATGGGTACTGTACTTTATTTTCACTTGTGTTTTTCTTCATTTTTTTGGGTCCCAACTTATTTGTTTTACCCATAATGCTCTTTTGTACACTTTCAGAAGAGAGCTTCCTCCTCATCGTCCAATCAGATCCTTCTGACAGAACTCTGCTAACAGTGTAGTTACACGTTTATTTAATCAGTGCCAGATCTGCTTCTGTTTGTTATAGCTGAATAGTTTCGTGAATAAATACATATGGAAACTGCTTCGAAAAAAGACACTCGGCTGTTCATTCAGAGAGGAAATGAGATCTGAGCTACACCAAATGGGACCGTCTTTGTGTGTCAACAGCTATTTGTGTTGTGGTCTGGCTACATGTATTCGTATGTGCCACAAAAAGCTCTCGAGCGCTATATTTATTGTGTGTTTTAGTCTTTTTTTGTATGCGATTATTCTAAGGTGCCATCCGCAGTTGTTTTCTATGGGAGAAGTGTCTTCATATGCACAACAGAGGGTTCTTGGTTTTTTCTTTCTATCATGCTTTTTTGATACTCGAAATGTTTAAAAAAAGGTTTAATAAACGTTTATGTCCAATATCTGTCGCAGTCTGTTATTCATTCTTTTTCCACACCAAAAAGCCCATAATCCTGAGGATACGCCTTCGAATTTAATAATGTCATTACCTATTTACTTTAATAAATAAATGTATTAGTGTGCGAATAATGTGTTTTTTTCTTGCAGGGGTGTAAATATGCTTCGTTATATTAATTTTAAAACTCCTCGCGCTTTGCTTCACGGTTTTATGAAAAGCTCTTTGTGTCCGAGCCCAAGTTTACATAAATTCACACCTGGGGAATTTGAGGTCTTTGCTTGCTGTGTGAGATTGAGAATCATAAAAACACGAACCGTTTTAAAACAAAGCGTTTTATTTGATGACAGAGAGCGCTGCCAAAATTATAGACCAATCACAACACAGTGTTCCCCAAGTGTTGACTATATCTGTCAGCAGTTTTGTCAAACGGAGCTTTTAAAATACAGTAGCCAAACTCAGAAACGTCTTTTATATTTTGATCCTTACAGCATATGTAGTAATAACCTGTAATAACATTTAATGGTTTTGTTAATGGAAATGTTAGAGAAATGTAAGTCTGTAGAGAAACAAACTAAAATTGTTAGCTGGGTTATCACCTGTACGTTTTTTGTTGATGTGTAGTATATTCTTGTTGACTGTAAAACAAAAGACCCCTGTGTGTGTGTGTTTGAGTCTAGACAGAGCACAGTAATAAGGGCTGTTGAACTCTGCTGTCTTCGGGGTTTAATGGGGGTTATTTGTGCAGTGTGGTGAATTGGGGGCCCTGAAACTTTAGCCTGCTCATAAACGACCCCCAAATTGTTCCAGAGGGACAGAGTTTTTACATATTAGCACCCCATTAAAGCGGATCCAGACTCGAACCCTCAGTGCAGCCCACTGGCTCACCACTAACAACACACTACAGCATGTCATCCATCTGCTTTACTGCTCTTCTGGAGCAAATGAGAACTAAGGCTTTCAACACTGGCTTGATTTTGTTGGTCTAAATTGTTGATCAGCTGGCAAACCAACTGGTGGACCAGGTTATAATCTGGTGGACCATCTTGATTAAGACGGTTGGAGCTGGCAAACCAATATGGACCAGCAAACACCAGCTACCATCTTCCAAAAACCAATTTGGTCATAATAAAGCAACACTTCTATTGTCATTTTGTAAAGTATTTTGGCCGATATTTTTCATACAGTGAAAGTTACTGAGCGTCCAAGATGATGATAAACACATGATAAAAGTATCCTAAAAATTGGTATCACCCAATTTAACTTTTAAATAGTGACATTTTAAGACGTTTTTCTGTTTTTATGACGTTGTTTTGTCTGTTTCTGAGGTAAAAGTAGAATTGAAAAATGAAGTCTTAATTCATCACAGTGCCCACTCTTCCATCATAAGCGTTCTCCTCTGCCATCTTAATGGCAGGGTACATCCTGAAGACGGTAGATTTGGAGACGGTCATCTGGCACAGGCGGTAAAGATGAGGGTTAAACACAAGCCAAAGTGCTGGTTTAGTCTCTGAAAGACATCATCCAGTAACTACTACACTTTAACCAGTATTGAGGACCTTCAGGCTGAAAATAGCATGTGCTTAACTCGCTGTGGTCACCAGGGAGTAAATCTCTTCTCATTTAGTCCTCGCGTGCTGTCTTTCATCTCCATTTCGAGCGTTTATCGAACGTTTCTTATTCGCGCTTGAAATAGCACAGAAACGCCGTGCACATTCACAGTTGTGTGCGATGTTCAGGAAACTGAGCCATTTGATGCCCGTTCACTCTTGTTCTTTGTTTTAATAGTCTGTACTCGGTAAATTCAGCTGTGAGACGGAAAGATCAGTCGATGGTCAGTCAGACTTTGAGACACAGTGCCAGCAGAGGCGTTTGTGTCATTCAGGTGTAAAATTCCTTCCTGACTGCGGTGTCGAGAGAGTTCAGCTGTTCTGTAAATATAGATTACTGTGGATTAATCAACTCCACAGAACTGAGAAAAGAGTTCTTGAGGAAACGGAGAGACAGAAAGCTGCTCAGCTGTGAGTTGACCAATTTCATCCGTGGGAATTAAGGAACCCTTGAATGAATCTATCATGCAATAGTTTTGCTTGAGTTTAGAGCTCAGAGATTATACAGATGACGTCAAGAAACTGTCCAAAATGTGTTTTGGCGAACAATCGGAGCGTCAAGATTTTTTTTGCATTCGTTTCATGACGACTTTTCCTCAGTTCTCACTGGTGTATTTTTATGACAAAAACTTTATTCTCCAAACTGTTAACTATATTTATAACGTACAATTGTAGTTGTGCATCGTGTTTGTTGTTCTGAATGATCATTTTTGCCAGTAGTTGTCATACAGTAATGTTACAGTGCAGACAAACTTGATTTTCTCCAAGATTCTCTTTAATATGTTTGATGATGTGGGAAAATATGAGCGGAAGATTTATTTATCAGATTAAACTGTTAATCAAAGACCCCAGAGGAACAACATTCAAGTTCCCACCAACATCATTGGCCTTCATAAGTCAAAAATGACAGAGAAGAGCCGCCAACCCTCCCCTACACGTGTTCTCTGTCCCAAAGCCTCGCAGTGCCAAGCTTGATGTGGCTGTAGAACCGACTCTAATTATGAGGATGAGGTAGGAGATTTGGGGAACGAGGGAAGGAACGAGGGGAGAAAAAGAGAGCGAGTGTATTTTGAGCATGCTGGAGGTTTCAGTGAGGGGGTTGTGGAGCAGGTGCGGTAACAGACTGCGTGAGAATTGCACATTCAGCAAGAAGAAACTTCGCTCACAGTCTTGACACCAAAGTGAGAAGCCAAAGACCAGTCGCTCTTCTCAGGTTTTTTTTTTTGCTGCTCTCTGATGACGTGGAGATCAGTTGGGTCTGTGTGCCGCAAGGCCTGACACACGCTTGAGTTTCCTCCTCTTGCATCAAATCTTCAAAGGCCCCACTTCAAATCTCCCATAACCCGAGACATCTGGAATTACCATGAGACCTCTGAGGTCCTGCCACACCACAAGGTCAGCTGTGCTGGAGTAGGTCCTAAAACATCAGAGATTCTTTGCAGATCATTTGCAGAGATTTTTAGAAACTGTTCAGTCCACATCCCACTGTATAGAAAACGTTTTTAATAATATAATATTTATTATATAGGTCCTCCTGTAGCTCAGTGGGTAGAGAATTGTTTAGCTGCACAAAGGTTAAGAGTTCGATTTCGAGGAAACACGTACTGATCAAATGTACAGCTTGAGTGCACTGTAGGTCACATCGGTCGAATGCAAATAAAAATGTAATATAAAATTAGAACCCGAAAATAGTGAATGTGCTTTCTAGTTCACCTATCTTAAGATTTTATGCTGCTCACCTGGCAAGCTTTGCTACATCTGTAATTAATTCTTCCTCAAAAGCTCTCATTGTAGAGAACCTGCATGGCCTGACTCCCGGAAACTGTGTAAAGCCAGCCAATCAGATTGGAACTGATGATGTCAGCAGCTCTGGCCAGTTTTGTGTGCAGTCGGCTTAAGACTGTCAAAGAACAAACTCTGGGCTAAGACGGTTAGTTATTATTAGCGTAATCTTGCTGCCCAGCAGAACACAGCTGTGTCTTTTAGTCTTGATAATCAAGTTTACATTAATTCAGTGGGCAGGTGCTTAAAAGCAGCTCGCATTATATCAGTAAGAGAGTTCCCTGAGACTTGAACCCGTGACCTTGGCGTTGCTGGCACCAGATAAGCTAAAGGAACCATAATTGGATTTATAAACTGCACAAGAAGCTCGAAGACAAAAAATGTTGCCAAAACAAAGGTGAAGGTTCGCATTTAAACTTTGCTTTTTTTTGGACAAGACCCAGTAAGTTCTTAAACAACGGGAAGGAAAAAAACTTTAATTCTAAGCCCCCATAAAATTTAAATAGGATTTTTGTGGCGTTCAGTTCATGTTTATTGGCTATGAAGTCGTCTGTGTGCCGCTGCACCAAACAGAGTTTTGTCCAATCAGGCGCTTTATTGAATGAGTGTCATTTTCTCTAACTGCTAGCTGCAAATGACTAGCAATTAGCAAATCATGGCTGTGACCACTAAAGCCTATTGGCTCATTTAAAAGGGGCCACGCCCTCCGATATGCTCCATCCCAACTTAAAAGTTCCATATTAGTGTCAATGCAGGACAGAAAAATACACTCATAAAGCTGTTTCATGTGGTCTTTAACAAATTCCCCTTTATGAGAAGCTGTCAGGGACCAGATGTGAAAGCGAAGAGAAATCTGATGTTCTGCCGCAGCTGATTGTGTGTGAAACGTTCAGTTTAATAAGTGACACGTTGACAAGGATTTTATTCTGTGTGAATGATTATGTGAGACAAAGACTGAGAAATTGGCCTCTGGGGTTTTAGTTTCAGCTTTATTGAGAAATCAGAGATTCAGAAAGAGAGAGAGAGAGAGAGAGAGAGAGCACATTCTCCAGGGAGTTAATTGATCAGAGTTTCACTTGGTTTGTATTTCTGTTCATTTACAGTGTAAGGGTTCGAACCGATGACCCGGCACAGTCTCTGTTGAACACTAAGGAAGTGTGTGTGTCGCTGTTGTGGACTATATAAATAAATTAGACTGCGACCGTTTGAGAATGTTTGTGCCCGGCAGAGCAAACACACTTACTGAAAATACACTTACACAAACACACACAGACAACCCCACAGGAAAGAAAAATCACAGATGAGGTCTCTGTAATATCTCAATTATTTCTCCTACACAGCACTGTGTCTCAGATATTTCTCCCAAGACATCGACCCAGAATCTCACAAAAGTCTCCATTGGTTTCAGAGGAGATCTCAACACTGTCTCAAACTGAGCTCAGATTTGCCAAGTCTGCTATCAAAAGTCCAATAATTATTGAAGATTTCAATATGAACTCAAACATTTTTCATCAGATGTACAAAATATCAGATTATTTCAGCTGCAATCTACATTTACAGCTAAGCAATTTTGGGAGAAACGTTTGAGACAAAGTTGATACTTAAGTGAAGCCCCGCTGAGATCTCCATCAATCTCTCAATACAATTTTTCTCCAGGCCTGTCTGCATGAGTTTTACATGAAGAGGTGCAATAAACATAATGCATGTACTGTATGGATGGTGAACTACAGTGTGTAATTAAGTACAAAGTGTGTGTGTGTCTGTGAGCGTGCATAAAGGCACTGTTGTGTATGAGAAATGTTTGGTAGAGTGTGTTTGATGATACCGACCATATGAAACACTCCACGCCTGCTAGCATGTGCGCTACTGTACATTAGCGATGCTTTGGGCATTAATGAAGCTGTAACCATGTTTGCCAAACAAATGAAACACATTTAAGCTTTTGGATAAAACTGAGGTGTGCTTTCTCTCCAGGCAAACTTTGTTTTCTGAGCTGGTGATTTAAATTCAAGATAGGAAGTTGGGATTTAGGGTGATATGTTTTGTCGGAGACTAATTTCCTGTTCGGCTAAAAACAAGAGCAAGGCTTTGAGTGGAAGATAACATCCTGAAAAAGGGATTTATCCATTTGAACCTCACTGAGGTTTTTAGGAATTCATTTATTTACATCGTGTTCTGATGTGCTGTGATGCGTTTAAACTACAATCAATACAAATCTTGCATCAGTCACTCGGCCTGTATTTCTGTTGTGTTGTGAAAACCTTTTGATTTTTTTTCTTTTTGAAACACAAAAGTTGTCAGCAGTCCGGGTTCAGTCACTGCGTTCATTTTTACAGCAGTATCTATTTCTCTGAATGTCTATCCTATGTTTTACAGAATAAAAACAATTATGTGAGTTTGGAACAATGTGATATTGCACACACAATGACAGAAATGTATGTTTCAGGTGAATTACATTTTGTCATTTTCCTTCTCTGATGTTTTTTCTACAGTAAAGATGTGTTTAACTCTCGACTGCTTAATTTCAGAAATGTATTGGCAAATGCAATCTTATTTGAATGCCTTATTTTCTATAGTTTTACGAAAAGCAATGAGCAATGAATTGCGACAGAGATGGAAGGAGTGAGAGGGAGGAGAGAGAGATGCTGATAACGCGGTTTGCTTGTGACTGAGTTTTTTTCTTCCCCCTTGAGTTTTGCCACGTCTTACTCTCTGCCTCTCCGGGGTGTTGCCACGGGGGATTCAAGTGTTTGTGTATTTGTGTGGTCTTGAATAACGACCCTGCTCTACAAGGCCTATCCTGCTAATCAGCACTCACTCACTGAGGCTAAATAAACCCTGGATTTTCTTTTAAAAGCTGAGACCTCTGAAATTCTCCCACTGAGAGAGAGAGAGAGAGAGAGAGAGAGAGAGAGAGAAACAGAGCTGTCAGAAGTCTCCAGATCTGAGGGTTTGGTACCGACACAGACAAAGAACTCAAACTCGCCCACTTCCGGCCATCACGCATATAAATAAGCCACTTAATAATTTCCGTGCACCATCAAAGCTCATGAAAAGACAGCTCATTATATTAAAGACTGTCTTTTTGAACTTCTAAGATTGTGAAAGATATTACAGAGGATCAATTGAATGGAACAGATTTGCCAACAATCTTTCTCTCTCTCTCTTGCTCGCTCGCTCTCTCAAACACACACCACCATGTGAAATTTTCCCATGAGAACAGCTCAGAAAACCAAGTCCTGCCCGTTTTCGTACACCCCTCACAAAACAACCGGCGAGGTATCCCAGCAACAGTGTCCTGCGTATGAGGCGAGAAGAAATGTGAACAAATTATAACAATTAAATCTTAGAAAATCTTCACCTCTGAGCCACTTTCCTTTCCTGGCAACAAAATATTAAATCTCTTTTTTACACAGTATTTCAAATAATATTACGTTGTGCTGCTCGCAGCCTCTTTAACATGAGACAATAAACATACAAAATAAAATAACCGTAAGTCATAGATTTTTACTGAAAATCAGCAGAGGGGGGAGGGGTTGTGGGAATGGCGTGAGGGCCGGACTCGAACCCTTTCTGACCACCCAACTGCTACAGACTGACTCAGTGGGAGGAGCCACTGTTTGTCAATCACCTTTAGACACACCCCTTCAGCAAGGCACAATCCGATGCCTTTTTTGTCGTTCTCTTTTAAGCGCGCATACAAAGCCGTCTTTTAAATATGCACCTATAAATACACACGCACAAAGGCCTTCTGAGTGTGGCAGAGAAGCAGACGGCGTAGGGAACTTCCAAAGGGAACACAAAATTAGAAGTGGGAAATTGAAGTCAGATGTCTGATTGTATATTAGGTCTTAAGTTCTCAAGGTGCTCCTTTCTTTGAAACGTCGATGATAATGGTGGCTGGCTGAGTATATTAATAGATAAACCGCTTGAGCAGGTATGGCTCCGAATCTGTCGTATTGCTTTCATTGTTTGGGAATAGGAGCTTTAAGACTGCGCATTTACAATTCAGTGGACAAATATATCAGGATTTAGGACCTCATAAGACCTCTGTCTTATAAAACTGCTCAGAAATGACATCACCTGCAATTTAATACTTTACACTTCCCGAAAGGTCTCGCATTTCCTGTTTACACATTTGCAGTTGACTGACAGCTCCCCGGTTTCGTTGAAATAAAGCGACCGTCCGTGCGGATATAAATACAATTTTACATTTCGTGTTTGGTCGATCCGGGGCCCATGTGGAGACTGCCATTGTCTTTCTCCCGTCGCTCAACCACATCGAAACAAGCCCGGAGCTTAGCAACGTGTGCGCGCACGGCGGCGTGCGTGTGATTATTGCAGTTTTAGGTAGCTGGGAGTAGAGTAGTTGAACATAAGGAAGTCCAGTTTGTAGAGCTGGTAGAGCTGGTTCTGCTGCTGGGAACTGATGTTGTTGAAAAACATAGCTGCCATTTGGTCGGTGGTACGAGTGGATTTGGCATACGAGGGGAAATGCAATGAGTCGCCCACCCCTGCCAGTTTCAGCACATAGTTGGCGTCTTCTTCCAGAGTCTCGTACTTGCCCACCAGGTCGTAGTGGATGTGGCAGGGGTGACAGAGCGAGTAGACCGTCTGCCAGTGCTCGTTCAACGGACCTTCTTTCTGAGTGACCGGGTCCACCAGGTACTCGGCAAACTCCTGGAATTTCACATCTGTGCCACTCTGCAGCGCCTCAGCCGTGGCGTTCTTGCGGTAGCGCCGTACAATCTTGGTACCGTAGCGTTTGTGGAAGGAGGTGTTGTAGCGCAACGTGAACTTGTTGCGGTAGGCGGAGACCAGCCTCTCGAAGGGCTCGCGAACGAACAGGAACTTGAGGTAGCTCTTGAGTCGGTGGTTGATGTCGGGGATGCTGTACTGGTTGAGGGTCTTGAGGTTGGAGGCGATGTGTGCCTCGTTAGACGGAATCTCCATGGGGTCGCTGTACTTCCCACGGCCGCTCAGCACCATCATGACCCTCTTCCAGTTGGTGCAGGCAACTTTGGGCACGTAGCAGTAGATCAGCTCATGATCCTCGTCCACCACCAGATGTTTGAGGTCGTTGGGGGTCAGGACGCGTCTCTTGCGACTGGACGCGCTGTGGATGCGACACGTGTCGGCCACCTGATCCCGTCTGGTCTGATGCAACACTGCAGCCGCAGAGAACTCGGCCTGGGAAGAGAGAACAGGAGAACTTTAAAGGTAAAAACGTCGTTAAAAGTTAGCGATCATATGAGAAAACATCTGCTGTGACCACTTGTGATCAGTGTTGTGAGAAGGGTTTTAAATTTTGCTACATACAGCACTTACTATATCAGTACTGCATTTTAAGAACTGCAAAAGGTCAAAACAGAAAACAAAAAAACACATCACAGGTCTACATGGATTGTAAGAATAATCCAGCAGAATTCTCAGTACCTGTTTTCAGGGAACCTTATATTCTTACACGGTGTACTTGTAATCAGATCTTAATACCAGGTGTAAACAGGATCAGAGGAACATCTGAGAAAACAGCACTCATAAAATCAGACTAAAGACACGTCTCTCCCCTCTAGATCCGCAAGCTGTTGTACGGGGGAATTTTCAAGCAGACGATATCGGGAAGATCTCCGCTCAAATCCTCTGCAGCAGGAATGTTCGCTTCTGCCCCTGGAGACGTTCCTTCCTGAAAAATTCAGTTCCAGCTCTGATCTATCACAGCTAACTGTAAACTTCAAATAAACCCGAAGACTCTGATTAGCTGCTTCACCTGTCTGTGTGTATGATTACAGCTGGAAGTGAATTTTTCAGAAAGACAGATCTGAGGTAGATTCGACACTCTTACAGATGGGACACACTTTTTAAGAGCTACCTAGTGTGCCCCGTAACTATACAGCGTTTTGACGCAACGCGGGTGTGCGCCATGCAAAGTTTTTTAAAAGGCTGCAACCAGTTTGGGCCAAATTGTATGGAGCATCACATGTATTCTTAGTAGAGAAAAACAATAAGAAAAGGGTGATTATAATACACTTAAATTGCCAAAAAAGTATCAATAAAAATCTAATTGAAGTATTTTACACAGTATCTGTAGTTAATAGATAATTAGTTTCGCGATATGGTAACAAACTCTATTGGAGTTGGTTGTGAGTCGAGCTGAATTATGAGTACGGTTAATAAAGTGTGAACTGGTTTATTTTTTTTACTAGCGTGATCCATCCTCATCTTTTATCATCACTTTTTTTACTAGCGTATTGTAACAGTCGTGCCTGTGAAACAGTTTATCGTGTGGACGAGGGCATTTTCGAGGCTGTGCTTTGTTTTGTCAGCGCTCTTAAAAACTCGAACCCCTGCCACTTAATAACAAAAGCAGAGGTCGCATCAAACAAACCCGAGACTTTAAAAGTCCCGCTAACAGCCAGAGGGAAATTTTGTTGCGTTTGTTTTGACTCCTCCCTCAGTGTTCTCAAGAGGGGTCAAAAGTTAAAGGTCAGTCTTACAGGTCAGTGGTGAATTTATCCAAACCCACAACGCAGAATTTAGCATCTGTTCTGAAGGTTTCAGTAATACGCATCTATTCGACACGGACGGGATACGGAATAGAAAGTCACATTATTTTTAAAATGAGTAATATTGATGTTTGCTCTGTGAAGGTCACGTATGAAATTTAATTTAAAGTTTGAGTTTATTGACTTTCGTTCTTTAGTAGTTTAGAAATCTCGACGTGTTTGACGGTTTCTCATCAAGCCGGTCCGTGATGATGTAATCTAGCATTCAGAAAAAATACAGCGCCGATACACCGCACCAAAATTATTATTCAAACCCACCCACATACGCTCTCCCTCTCTCTCTCTCTCTCTCTCCACACCCACTCTCAGCAGTTTGAGCGCTCTGTTCTAGTGGAATTTTCCCAGGAGTTTGTGGCCGGCATCTGTACTGACAGTTTATTAAATTCCTGGAATAAAACGCTGTATGTCGCCCTCACCACAGACGCTTCGATCAGGAAACATCAGCAACACGAGCTGTGCTTTGTGTAGCCATTTATTTTTAAAGGTACAGTTCACCTGAAGATAATATTTCTGTCATAATTTCCGCTCTCTTACGTGATTCCAAACACTTCTGGCTCTCTTCTGTCCTGCAGAACACAATGGGAGAACTCTGACAGATTTTTATATTCTATACAATGGTAGCAAATGGGGGCCGAAGCTGCGGAGCGCTAAAGAAACCATAGCAGTACAACATAGAAACCTATATGAGAAGCCATATCTTATTTTTGATTTTTGGATGAACTATCCCTTTAAATTTTCACAAAGGAGTCATGTTTTATTCCTAGAATGTGTATGCATGTGTGTGTGTGTGTGTGTGTGTGTAAGCAAAATCAAAATCTATAAGATAAATACATCCAGTCTCTGATTTGTTCAATGAAAGAAGGAATTACAATATTAATGAAGAAATCACTCTGTATCTTCATAACATGGCCGTCCCTGTACAAACAGCCCTTATCTGCAGAGTGCCTGTATTTGGTGGAGCCGTTTCAAAACACAGACTAATGATATAGTGTCCATTATGATGCCTGCACACACATCAGGGTAATAGAAAACCTTGAGGTCCAAGTTTGAGCAAGTAATGACTCCTCACTCTATTATATAGAGGTGCAGAGAGGGGAAGTGTGGTCATGAGAGGTGAAATGGAGATGAGGTGAGGTAAAAGGGTCATTGTGAGGTCAATTAAGATTTGATGCTCCTTTCTCTTTCCCCAAAAGACCCCTGCAGATATTTTGTGCTCCATGTTTTGAGGCATGGTTGCTTGTTTCTTGCTGGTCAGGTTGATTATCTTCTGACAACCAGCTGTGCGTACCATCTTGAGGTGACCAGGCTGGTTTTTGGAACATAGTAGCTCTAACGAGTCCCCCCTATGCTGTGCCATTTAATAACCAGCATAGACCAACCAACCATCTTGGACCATCTAGAAACCAGCTCCCTAGTGAGTTGCCTCACTCATCGTGATATACATGTCACAATTAAACATAAAATTATACAGCACATACTAACATTTGCTAAAATAGCCAGTTTTTAAAGGTAGAGTAAGCAATTTTTTCCAGAAACATTTATTGTTATGCTGGTTGAATGTCTCTTCACATCCTGATAGCAAACAAAATGTATTTATTTCAAACAAATCTTCTATTTTCAAAGCTATGTTGCTGGCCTCTCTGAAGTTGCTTTGAACTATTTTGTTATTAGCAGTAAATACTAAATATAAACTTCATCAGCCATGTTGGATGTATTTTTCATTAAGCTCGTGTTCAAATATTAC
Source organism: Botia almorhae (assembly GCA_036877575.1). NCBI lineage: Eukaryota > Metazoa > Chordata > Actinopteri > Cypriniformes > Botiidae > Botia > Botia almorhae. The sequence goes on from JAZGTJ010000477.1 coordinate 88,461, forward strand.
ATGCGGTGATGTCTTAGAATTCGGCTTGAATGGAGTATCTTAGTAGGCATCATAATTAAGTTGCCTACGTTTTAGAACAGCACCCGGAGCGTTCCACTGACACCTTCATAGACAGCTCACTCAGACTCAGAGAGGCTGCACTGTATTTCTTCTTGACTTCCTGACTCGCATCCATCTTAAATCCGCTACGCTTTCCACCTAGCTGTCACACAGTAGACAGAGACGCTAAGACATATGAGCTTTCTCTCGCCCTGTCTCCTGAGTATCTTTCTCTCTGCCTCAGTATCTCACCTTTACAGACAAAACCACACGTTCACATGCACTTCTGTCAGTCTGTAGACGCCCAGAGCAAACATATTTCCAACAGCTCATTTTCTCTCCTCTGCTGTTAGCTGGAATCCTGTCACATGATTTAACTCACAGAAACACACACCCTATCAGACACTTTTCACTGACTTCTCTTGTTTATGAGCGCTAATAATATTTTCTATCCCCTAACCTGGCCCTTAAACGTAATCCTCCCACACACAGACCTTTCTGCATTTTTGAATTATTTAGCATGTTTATTCGTTTTCCTCATGGGAAGGTTTGATGCCCACATGGTAGCAGCCAAAAGACGTTTTTTTTGTGAGGAAGAAAAATAGATACAATTCTATTACATAACAGGCTGTGTTCAGCTTGCATATACGCGATAAATACAATTTGTGATTAGGTTACCTGTTTGTTCTACAGTGCGCTCTTAAACACAGCGATCTGTTAAAATGATTACATTCAATACATTACACACAGAGACAAGCACAGCTGGCAGTAGCCCCCGGTAATTGTTATATTTTGTCAAGTCGATATGTTACAACAGAGCATCGTGAATACATGCGAGAGTGTTAGCTGACACAAACCGCTTTGTGTGTTTTACTGACGCACTCTCATTTATCTCCACCATGTTCATACTCTGCTGAAATAGGCTGCAAAACACCGTTAATATCAAACCTAAACAGCACCCAAGGGGAAAGCATTAATATTATAGATTTAAAGACGAGGTTTGCGTGCCACACAGAGCTTTAAAATCTCACTCTAGGTTCTGTGCTTATCAGGAGACTGACCTTTGACCGCGGTGACCTCAGTCGCCGCTCTGAGAGCAGCTCTTCTAAGCGAAAGATGAATTATTAAACTCAATTCAGTCAGTTCTTCCTCCTCTCCTCCCCGCTTTCTTCCATCTGTCCCCGTTCTGAGATTTATAATCCATTTAAATGGGCTCAGTGAATGTAAGATTATCACACTCAAAGGGCTGAAGTTTAACTCTGAGAATAAATCGATGCTTTACGAGTGAAATCTGCAATGAAACGAACAGGCTGGGTACATTTTTTCTGATTAGATGGGAATCCGTCTGCGTTGGCTGAGCTGGTTTTACTTACACCCCTCATGCATCTCTACACGCACTGTTTGATTTGAAGTCATTTTAGTAAAAAATAAAAACCGGGGCTGATCTGATTTTACTCCTCACACTGGAAGGTCAAGTGCAAAGCAATGCATTGTGGGTTACAGTGGTCCACACAGTAAGCTCTGCACTTTTACAGTACATTTGCATATTGTGCACAGCATGCATACTGCGTACTACAAAATAATAATAGTATATGTGTTATTTCAGGCATAGCCTGTCCTAAGATTTTTTCTTTTTTAATTCAAGGCCCTTCCGAAAGTAAACCTCGCGATCAGATCTCGCAGTAACACGATTCTGCTGGAGTTCAAGCAGAGCTTGATGTTCATCATGCTGCCGCGCGGCCCGTCGAGCTGCCAGCTCGCGCTGTTGCCGTGGCGACGGTGATGACTCACGCAAGCTGCGCTCGCGCTCGGACGGACATTGCGCTGGTTTGAGCGGCTGTCGGTATTTGCTCGGTAACCGGCAAACGGGACGCCAGGTCTCAGAATGTCGATCCCGCGAGACAGGCGACGCGGATCTCTCGTCTAGCTCGTTAAGCGTCCGGCTTGATTTAATGCCGGCGCAGGCACATTGATCTGATGTCAATGAGAGAGAGAGAGAGAGAGAGAGAGAGAGCCTGACGCGCTATTGCCCGTATCTCATCTCAAACGCTCCTATATTTGCGTACACTTTACGCAAATCAACTTTTCCGTCGTTTCCCCACGTGAAAGCACGCCGTGATGTGATGACGTCACTGTGGCGTTGCATCATAACATGATCACATTATTTCATCATTTCCCCATGTAATCCAAACGCTTTGAACTGGCGCTCATGATTACAGAAAGAAACATTTTAGGGGGTTTTCAAGCCCAAAAATTAAACGTGTGCGCATCACCTGCGTCGTTTTTGCCACACAGACTGAAACCTCAAGTTGTTTGGCCTGGTGAAAACAGACTCTTTCATAGGAATAAAGCTGATGATAAGATGCTTCATAGTCTGTATAGAAAGGTGAATCGAGAATGTTTACAGAGGGTGAAAGGATGCTGTGTCAATGCCCTCCTCGCTTAAACAGGAAGTTTCCACTGCCTCTGCCCGCTGCCGCCAATATACTTTTTCTACCGACACACACACACACACACACACACACACACAGTGCTACAGGGTGCTGCATTGAGTGTTTGCAGGGAAATGTTCCTGGGGTGCAAAGGATTGTGGGATACCTCCTAAGTCACGCAAGAAACTCATTTGATTGGGCAGAGCATTCATCACATTTAAGGTAAATTTGATCAGTCATTTTTATTTTGCTATACTAACTCACTAACTACTATAAATACTGTTTTCTCATTAATTGTATTTTGTCTCTTCATTTTCATTCGTTTTTGCCCTGATGTCCATGTGGCCCTATCAGAACAGACCTGCGACTGATGTAAGACGCACACGCATAACTAAGCAGTGTGTTCAGACACACACCCTCTTTGACCCGAACTCACACACCCCGAAAACCCATTTAAAAAAAAACAAACACAAACACGCGTTCCTACCGCGGCAGGGAAAGAAAGAGACTCTGAGGCAGAGGAAGAGAGGGAGGGTGGAGGAAACAGGAAAGAAAGAGAGAGAGAGATCCTGGGAACTCGTGTCAGGCTGGTGATTTTCCACCTCTCGCACCTGAAAAGCATCTTACACTGAGTTGTAGAGGTGTCTGAGGAGCTCAGTTCAGTGAGTTCACAAACTAATGTCAGATCTGTGTGTGTGTGTGTGTGTGTGTGTTTTGAGACATTTGAAGCTATGATTATAGCTCTTCTGTGAAGAGTTTAGGCATAATGAAAGGCTGTCTTAACTTTCACTAGATTATTAAAGAGTCCCTCAAACACACACACACACACACACACACACACACACGCAATACTATTTTCAAAGGTACTTTAATTGCGTTTACAGTAGTAAATTATTTAATTTTAATAGTTTCATTAATTATAGTTGAACTTAATATTTATGAAATTTATAAACTTATGATTGGGAAAATATGCTACAGGAATATACGTTTTAATAAAAGAAGAGAAAATGCAAACAAACAATATTTATTGTTTGTTTTAGCTTCATGTTTTAGCTTCACGTTTTGACTGTGTGTGTGTGTATTGCCTCAGTTTATTTGTTTGTGAGTCAAATACAGTTTTAGTAAAGTGTCTCTATGCCTGTCTGATCCTACATCTGACACTCTTTTCTGTGTAATTGTTTTGGACATGTGGGGTGTGTGCTCGCCTCAGGTGCTGGCCATCAAACATCCGTACTTAATAAAGTAGGGCAGACAAGCCTTTAAATAGTGCAGTATGACAGCTGTCAGCCAACAGCGCCCCTGCTCAGTTTTCCTCATTCCCATGATAACTGCCCTGTGATATACAGGAAAGCCTTTGATATTTGGATAATTAATTTCTGTTACAATATTATACGTGCCTTGTAGAATTTTTCATGTTTAACATGAATGGACCTTTGGCAATGTTCCAAAAACTAGTGAGCTGCCTACATAGTCGGCTTTTATAGGCACTACACACATTTGAGTTATAACGTAAGCAGCATAATTAAATTGTTTCTTTTTATTATGTTAAGGTTTTTGGACAAACTCTAAGGCCTGTATCCTTCAGAAATGAGTCGATACCATAAAACACTGTGACAAATGATCTAAAAACATTTATCCAAGATGGAAGAGCAGAAAAATGTCGATTATGAATGCGCTTATATTTAAATAAATGCTGCACAAGACCAATAAGAATAATTAATTATACATTTTAATGCTCATAATGCTAATTACATTGTTAGATGTAATTTAATAATGCTGTTTGTGATGCTGCCTACGTAGAACCCCCCATATCACTCACTCAGGAAGTACACAGCAAGACAGCTCAGTAGGTTTTAGGATACATCTTTGGGTTTCCCACAATGCATTGCACTACAGTGTGTAACTTTTTTAACATATAATACATTTCAAGCAAACGAGCCAAATTAAATGAGATTAAATAACTTTTTCTACCCATCATTTTTATGATCATGCTTATTGCTTATTGAAATTCCAGGCGCCGCCGGACGTAAAACTAAGTTACATATCTCCTGGGGTTTCTTATTAGGGCTGGGATGGTAAAACTCACAAAAAGAATAAAGAGGAATTATTCAGCAAGAGTCTCATTACCCCGTAGGATCAGTAAAAGCTGAAAAGAGGCACATTACAGCCCGAATAAAGAGCTTTGCTCAGAACGAAGCACAGCCTGGGAGAGATAGAGAGAGGGAGAGAGAGAGAGGCTATCTACTATAATAATCCCAGTGTAATGGTTTTAGTACCTGTTACTGTTTCCTGGTGGAATAATAAAAGCAGGTTTTAAAACAGCGTCTTGATGGCGAGCAAAACGTTTGAACCGTACATTGAGTGTTTATGATTGTTGGTGAAATGTTGCTGCAACGTTACTGTAATACTGGCACATACAAGAAGTGTACGTACGGCGTTTGGGTCTGCTAACTGCACACATCACACACACACACACACACACACACAACAACATAAGTGTTGCGTTATGCAAATGATAACAGTAACTAAAATCTCCTGTGTAGTGTTTTTGTGGCTACTTTTACTGCGGTTCAATGTAAACTTTGATTTAACTTACGTGTGTGTGTGTGTTCGGGGTCTATTGAAATTCATAAGATAAGCAACGGTCTCTCAGATTGTACCCTATAAAAGTGTCAACTCAATGTGCTCAATGAGTGTGTGTCAGATGACAAATGGCTCACGGGTGATCGGGCAAGAACGAGCCACGTTCCCAGAAATATGAATGGAACTTTACATTCCTGCTGTTGCATATGGAAAACTTATGGAACGTGAAAATAAACTGTACGTTTATTCATACTTACTTAGTATGCACCCAAAGAATTCAGTTCATTCAAAATAGTATGAACTTACATCAGAACAGCTGTGTGTGTGTGTGTGCGTGCAATGAGCAAATCTAGTGTGTGTGTGTGTGTGTATGGGTATGTAGAGCAGAGCTAGTGTGTGTGTGTGTGTACAGAGCAGAGCTAATGCATATGTGTTTGCAGAGCAGAGTGTGTGTGTGTGTGTGCACATCTAGACAAGCCCACCTACAATTTGTGTTGTGACACTTCAGAGCGCTCGACTTCATTTACGCACAAAACGATCTGACAGGCTGAGGCTGCCGTCTCAAGGTGAACGAGTTTTTGAGCGCGGGATGAAAACAAACCATTTAAGCTACACCTACTTTCCCTGCATTTATAACGGGGCGGTCGGTCGGGTGAGCTATCAATCACCCAACGCTGAAGGTGGACAGAAACAGGCTGAGACGAGAGCGTGAGAAATGAAAGGAAGGCAAATTCAATCCTTATTTAATGTCGCTTTGTGGTCGAGCGGATCCGTTCGCACTTGTTTTACATTGGAAACGAAAAGTGAGGGCTCTTATTTGTTTCCATGGCAACGGGCTCAGGTATTCTGCTGAAGGTCCAGAGGTTATTCATTCCCACTGACCTCAGAACAGAGACTTTTGTTATTCGATAATATCACATCCAAACGAGAGTTCCGTTGCTTCGCCTGTAAGCTTTGAGGCCGTCTGTATGCTTGTGCGCTCCCAAAAGTTTATCCAATAAGCATTTAGCATATATGCGCATTTAAATTTACATTCTCACCCTTGTGGGGGAAAATGGGCTAAAAATAAATCTGTGATGACTCATACACATTGCCATGCACATCTCTGTCCAACCAGACGCCTTCCAGAATGAAAATGCAATCTGGTATGCAGTATACGCCTGCCATATGACAAATTAAAACGAGTGACATCACATCCACCGCAGTGATACCTGTGTAGGGTTGTACAGCTCCTGCAGGGCATTTCTGGAGCCCTTCCGACAGCACCCCTCCGCTGTGAACGGGTTTCGCCTCATAACTGCAACAAAACACAGAGACAGAGGTAAACCGTTAAAACAGCCAATCAGAGACGAGCAGAAAGCAACAGCAGCCAATCCCAAAAGGGCTTGTCTTGTTACGAAGCAATGTTGTTTAGTGTTCCTATGGCCACTTGAATGCAAAGCACACATGCTTTTATCTGAGTGGTCCCTCACATAAAGCAACTCCCCAGCTAACAATTTAGCTTGTAAGAATGTTTCCCTAACATTTCCATTAGGTAACAAAATCGTTAAAAATTTTATTTTAAGGTTCCGTTTTTTAGACGTTGTATTGACATTATTGTTTGGTTATAAAAATTTAAATAAAATATAAATACACAAACACAATTCACAACTGAAGAATAACGTTTTTGATACACGATACATTAAAACACACATTTTAAATTTTACACAAGTACGTTTTGATAAAGTGGACAGAACTTTTAGACGTTAGCCAACGTCCTAAGAACGTTTCCCTCCGAGCAGCTGACAACACCTTACAACTCTAATGTGTGTATGTATTGTAGTGCTGTAACACTGTGTTGGAATGGATTCATAATTTAGGCGTGGTGAGGCGCGTGTGCAGTCTTCACGCTGTAACCGACTTTAATAGTTTTCTACAGTTTATTTCACAGAAGCGAGTCCGCAGAGAGTGACCAGCACTGCTGAAAAACACTACATGAAAGCTAGTGACCAGCACTGCTAAAATGGTACCATATAAAAGCTTTCTGTGTGCCATACAGCTAAGACTGACAGATTTAATGCTACATTCACTCGCGTAACATTATCTTGACTTATAGCTTGTTTTTCTGTCATACGTGTTCACCCGCACACAGAGATCATTGTTTAAAAGTGTGTTAATGCCTGCAGACTCAAAGAATTCCCATAGCGTCTGATGTCCGACTGTTTTAATCCATCTGGAGGTGAGGAACAGAATGAAACAGAGACTTCTGGGAAAGATGATGGGGGATGAAATTTAAACAAGAGCAACAAAGAGTGTGTGTTAATGAGGATTAAAAAGATTACTGGACAAGAAACAGACGGTATGAGTAGACAGAGTCTATAAACAACAGAAAACTAGAGGTGAGACACAGAATGAAACAGAGACTTCTGGGAAAGGGGGGGTGACATTTAAACATAAGTAACAGAGTGTATAAATGAGGATTAGAACGATTGCTGGACAAGAAACAGAAAGTATGATTAGACAGGATCTGTAAACAAAGAAAAACCTTGTTGAAAAGACCAGCACGTCATTAGCTATCGACGCATTCTGGTTCACTGCATGGGCATGGGATTCTGGGTAGCTGCGGTTTTGTACGTGGTTCGAGTTGTGTTCACGCAACCTGAACGCGCATCAAAACGACCCCACCTGTGTTCAGATGGAGAGAGTCGTTTTCAAATTGGGGCCATTTGACACACACCTGCTCCAATTTCCTCTGTGCTGACAACACCATTGACAAAGCCACACCACCTGTGTCCCCCTCCACTGCGTGACCTTGAGCTAACCCTCTTCATCAAACAGTTGGCCATTGTTTGGGACAAACCATTTATGGGGGGGCTTGAGAATATTAAGCTGTAAAGATCTGAGGCCATACATATTGATGAAATGGCTCACCGTTGATCGATTAGGGTCCAGTGGCAATTTTTAGCCCAGGGATGAGGGAAACTAATGCCGGAAAAATAACCTGAGGCGCCAAGATCTAATTTAATCTGGGGGGAAATCAGAGGACTAAATAAGCAAAGCAGTCCTTCTAAACTCGTCAACAAATGCAAAGCTAATGAATACAAATAAAAAACAATTTAAGTTTGTAAGAATATTTCCATTAAGTAACAAAAACATCATTCTGAAAGATGATATAGTATATATTCTTAATATATATGATACACAACGTAAAAAAAACTTAGTGCAGGAACGTTTTTTGATAACTTTGAGAGAACTTTTAAAGGACGTTAGCCAATAATCCATTAGCTGGGTCTGCACTGAAAATGTACTGGATTTTTTGATAAACCTAGCTGTGCACATGATCCTCGCATTGGTCTTTTCCAGCATGATTCTTTCCTCCAAGCTTGTGATCGCGCAGTCACACACAGCAGCCATCCATCAGCAGAGGATTATGGTATACTAGAGGATTAATCTGTCTGTCTGTCCCTAACATACCCTAAAACACATCACCTCCCATATCGCTGCTCTGAGAGGACAAATCCATACGTCACACTAAAAGACTCACGCATAAAGCCACATATACGAAAACAAAGATGATAATAAAGATTACACAGCTCCATTTGGACAAATGCCATCAGGACATCAGATGAACGTGTTACTAATCAGAACTACATATTATAATTATTACAGTGCGAACAGAATACTTGCCGAGGGCCAAAAGCGAGTAACAATTGCCTGTGGCGAGTACATCAAAATTTAATCTGATATAAATCCGGTTGTAAGAATGACTATAACCTCACTGAAGCGTCTGATAAACATCTGTTTCCAGTCATGCGTCTTCTGACAGGTGTGACATCACTGTCAGTGACATCATCGCAGCACATCTGCACACTTTATTTCTGTAACTTCCGTTCGTCCTTCCATTTGTGTGGACCGAGGGACATTTATCTGCCACAGGAAATGGGCAATTAGCTTCTGCCATTTCTCAATTTATTGTATCCATCAAGGATTATTGCATCTAATCCTTTATTTATGAATAACAATCAATATCGGGAATTAGGTTTTATTTTTTTAAATTCGTTTTTATACGATTTAGCGACTGACAATGTAAATCACCAGCAGTTTGGTAAATGTGTGCGTGTGTGTGTGTGTGTGTGTGTGTTTGACCTACATTATGGGAACAGAAATGGTCCCACAGTGGAGGAAAACCTGACATTAGCTACATGAACACACACATAAGCTTAATAACGTTTACTGAAAATATGAGAATGCGTAACGGTTTCTGTGAGGGCTCGGTTTAGAGGATATAAAATATCTTTCTTTTGGTCAGTTTAAAACTCATTAAGTTAATGGAAAGTCTGTGTAATGATAGGAGTACGAGTGTGTGTGTGTGTGTGTGTGTGTGTGTGCGTGTGTGTGTGTGTGTAAGAGCTTTAACAGAGATATTCTGGCTCATTTCACCCAAATACCCTCAGGATGATCTTTCCAACTTACCTATGACCTAATGAATGAGCTGGCCTCGGATGTGTGTGTGTGTGTGTGTGTGTGTTAAGCTCTTTTGTCAGATTGGTTTAACACACTATTGTAACCCCATAATCCACTTTTACAGATGTGGAAGTGTGTCAACAGTTACTGGACAGAGGTTGTGTAGACGTGTGTGCGTACAAAATCCTTTACAGTGTCTGTGTGTAAGCATTGAATGTTTCCAGTCTCTCCCAGCAGAATGTTCCTGTCAGAAACCACAAATGAAGACCACAAAAGAGTTTCCTCACCCGTGCGTCTGGCTTTCTACTTAGTCATACGTGTCTGTGTGCGTTTGTCATGTTCTCCGACCTTAAATCATCAGAGGGGTGTGTGAGTGTGTGTGGGGGTGAAGACTGTACTGAGCTCGTCTCTGCATCTGCTCTCCGATTGTAGACGAATGTGACAATAGTACATCAAATGATTCAGAGCTTACCAGAGCTCTGTGAGGGCCACAACACACCACAGAGACAACAGACTCAGAAACATCAGTAATGGGAAAATGTTACATTGTTTCACCAAGCTGAGAATAAATAGCCTAAAAACAATCCTCGTAATCCAACACGTCTTTCCATTCGTCATGTTTTCATAATGTTTCAGATCAAAGGCAGAAATCTCAATATGAATGTAACAAATTCTCCCAAGACCAAATGATCAGCGCAATGAATTGTAAGGCAAATAACGTCTGTGCTTTAGGCTGTCTTCTTTATTTCTAGTTTTATGTGTTTGAGGCACTTTTTAGGAGACGCATCTGAGGTAAACCGCAACCTCGGAGTGATACAGTGTCCTAAGGGGGAGGGGGTTGTGCACTCACACACACACAATGATGAAGGTGACAACCAACTGCAGTATACATCACCAGACCTCAGTAGGTGTGTGTGTGTGCGTGTGTGTGTATTGTTTGTGAGGCTTTTTATGAGTGTGTCAGCATCCTGGCGGCGTGATGCCGACACAGCACTCTACGTACTAAATATGGACACACACACACACACACACAGTCTTCATTATCCACTTTTTCTTAGAATAACAATATCTTCACTCTTCTATTACCTGTTTTGTTTATTTCATCTATTTTTGTCCTTGTACAGAATGACTGTACACCAACTCAAACACATATACTCTCTCTCTCTGGGCGATCCAGGCTGTCATTATTCATTCATCTTGTCTCTCCCTCAGTGTCTTCATCCATCCATATTGTCTCTCAGATCACATTACGTCTGAAACTAACCGACAAACGCGTCACCTTGAAGCGAGACAGACAGAAATACCACACGGCCGTGAGGACACGGGTAGCGCTGAAATCCGTTTAAAAAAAACTCTCCAGGCTGTATTTTTCCTGCAAATATATGCTGTTCAAAACCTGGTGGGCTGTCTACAGAGGCATTGATTCAAAAGCTGCCGACTTAATCCCAGTCAACAAATTTAGGTTGTAAGAACGTTTCCCTAATGTTTCGATGACATAACACAAACTTGAAAACGGTTATTTTGCATGCGCTAGGAATGTTCAAAACTGTTTTTTAGACGCTGCGTTGACGTTATTGCTTGGTTTTAAGAACGTTATTCCAAATGTGTTATTTCTGTAATGTTTTTTAAACGTTCCACTAGCGATGCAAGAATAACACTTTTTATATATATGATATATAACATTAAAAATATTGTACTAACATTGCTGCAAGAACATGTTTAGATAACTTTAAAGAAACCTTTAGAAAACGTTCAGCCAATGTTCTGAGAACGTTCCTTGTTAGCTGGGCTTTTGCTGCCTCTACAACCCAAATCTTCTTTTGACCAAAACTGAGCATCCCACACATCTTTTTTTATGAGGAAGGCAATCCCAGAATGCAATGCAACGCACTTAGTGAAAAAAATTCATTCATGAGGGTAACTGAGGTGAGATGAATTTTGATCATAACAGGCATTGCGCGCAATATTAAAAAAGTAATTAAAAATAGATTATTTGATCCATTGATCGTGTGTGCTATGAATTTTGTTGTTTATTAGAGTATTGCTCCATTCCCTAAGCTGCATGTTACTGACAAACTAAACTCAGCTGCAAATGTAGTCTCCCGCGGGGAGAAGCCAGTGCTGGTTCGGGTAGTCAGCGAGGTATCTCACTGTGTTTTGGAACAGAGTGATGGTTTAATGTTGTTTTTGTTTCTCTGTGAGAGTATGTACTGTACACCCACTCGCTCTCTCTCTTTCTCTCTCTCTCTCTGATCATGGTTCGACTCGTTTTTTCAGTTTTGATCTGCATTGCAGGTGGTCGCAGGATTATCTGCATTTGTCCTGCAACACGAGCCAAAACACAGCTTTACACAAACACGCAGCACATGCGTGTTTAAATCACACACACACACACACACTTTCACTTTAAACTGATTCAGGGTCAGGATGCTACCAGGTTTTAAGGTGACCTGTTAACACTCAGGGGAGATGTTGGGCATTTGTTGCAGTACAAACTTTAACCAGTTACGCGCACACACACACACACACACACATCAGTGTCTCATTAAGTGGGTAATGAGGGTCAGTAAATGGAAAGGATTAAAATCAGACAAATTGATGTTTAATGACTTGCTGTTTGGCAAACCTCCTGAGCTGAACAAGCAGTAGTGTATTTACACACACACACACACACACACACACACTGTATGCTTCTTTATTTCTGAGTATACACATGTACATACAAAGATAAGCTTCTTTCTAGCCAATTGGATATAATTTGGAAAATGTGTGTGTGTGTGTGTGTGTGTATGCAGACCCCCTGGTGTTTGATAACACGTCTGCAGACTGGAGGGCCATCTGCCACTCAAGAAGTCGATCCATCAAAACACAACACAAGAGACAGTCGAACAATACAGTCCTCCATATTCACACACACACACACACACACACACACAGAATTTGTGTGTTTTTAGAGCTAATGAGGTGGTCACACATACAGAAAAACTCATCATTAGATGACCTGACGTCGGCATGACCCACATACTAACTCTTCTCTCACAGACTGTGATGACAAACGCCCATGAGAGTCTCGTGAGTTGAACATCATTGTACTTCCTGACATCACTGATGATGCAATAAAGCTTAAACCATCGGCCGGCTGTCAGCAGTGTTTCCAGGCCATCGCTAAGCACTGCTCTGTGTGCCCGTGAGGGTAAGCTAGTCGTGGAGACGGAAGCAAATGCTTGAGTCAGCTAAAGATGAGAGAGCAAGAGAAAAAGGGAAAAGAAAGTCAAAATGCCACCTGCAGTCATTGTTCACATTCCAACAAAAATACGAAGCAAGCCGGAAGTAAATTGTGGTTAGGAACTAGGAACTAGCAAACTGTCCACAGCTAATCTCAGTGACAGAAAGCACCAGAGCTTGCTGTCAGTCCTTTCTGAAGCCTGACCACCATTCACTCGCACTGTATGGAAAACAGCGGCCTGGATGTTCTGTTAAATATTTCTCATGGAAGGTTTGTCATACCAAGGGCCCCACAATATTAGGTTTTAAGAACGTTTCCCTAACATTTCCCAAATAACAAAAATGTTAAAAATGTTACTTAAAAAATTCAGAACAAATTAAGAACATTCAAAGCCTTCAGGTGTTTAGACGCAGTATTAACGTTATTGCTTGTTTTTAAGAACTTTTTTAAAACATTTTGTTTAATTCTGTCTTTTTTTATTATTATTATTTAACAACCTAGAAGTAATATTTTTAAAATATATGATTGATAACATTCCAATGTTCTATTAACATTACCGCAAGGACATTTTTGATAATGTTGAGAGAACTTACAGAGAACGTTAGCCAACGTTCTGTTCCGTCTTAGCTTGGTAATTGAGGCGTTTCTACAATGAACTTCACAGTTGAATTCGTTTATTCTGACGCAGCGGCTCGTCTCTGATTTCAGGTCAGTTTTGTGGGGAAACACGGCAAGTCGCCACATCTGACAGCAGCCGTGGCTGACATCACGCTGCAGAGCTGGCAGATGGCGGCCGTTTGTTTGTGCCAGGGACTCTGGGAAATAAAATGATGGATACTTAAGCTGCTTGAAGCAAAAATAGGGATCTGATGAACTCTAAAGTGTTTATGCGCCATTGGTTTTACAGAGCGTTAGGGATAAACGTGACCCTTTAATGATATGCAATAAATCACTTCAAATTAATGTTTAAAAAGCAACTAGCAAAATGTAAATAAACGGCGGTAAATAAAACAATTTTAATTGAAGTTAAAGCATTTACGCCGAAATTTTATGTTTCGAACAGAGATGGCACTAGAGAGGCAAAAGTTACAAATTATCGCTGTTAATTTGTGCGTATTTTCACACGCTGTTAAACTGTTAAGACCAATTCACACTGAGGATGATAATGATAACTATAAAGATTACATTTTTAAAATGATTCTAAGTATGAGAAAATACAACTCTTGTTGGGATCACTTTCAGAGCGATTTTTTTCCACATGGCGAATGATGAAACATTGAGCCACACACGAGCGTGAGTAAATGATGTCCTGTTTCTTTAAGAGTTCTCGCAACAGCTTCCTACTACTTCCTGCGTGCTGGATTGTATTTCAGCGACACGTGCGCGGACGACTGCCGCTGTGGTATTTTAAGTAGCTAGTAACTATTTCCAGCATCCTTCAGTATTATTCATCTGAGTTGAGACTAAACTAAATTATTGTTACTGATTCATTTAAAAGACAACGTCGTATTTAGAGATTGAAAAGACGCTTAAAGCTACATAAGGAATGTACTGTAATTCTCCCCGTGCTTGCCAGCCTCTATTTATGTCTATGCTTGGTCAGATTTTCTTCTCTCGAAAACTTGCTTGAACCACAGACCTCTAATTCCGTTTGCCACACCCTTACAGAGGAAATGAAAAGAGGAGAAAGAGAGGAGATAAACAGATGCTGCAACACAAACACACACTGGAGTTTCAAACCCCTTGATTTACAGTGAAGTTTGATCGATCCGCTCATTTACTGTAACTTACTGTAACTTTCATTAAATTCACCAACCTCTGAATTACGGGCGCTTTCAGGCTTTTTCTTGGTCATGTAGTATGTCTTTCTGCTTCATCATATCCTCTTTATCGTCATGTCTGCCTCCTTTCTCTCTGACTGTCTCTTGTGTTGCCCCTAACAAATATTAAAGTCACCGAAATATCAAACTAGACCGTTCTTATTTTTTATGAAATATTGCAGTGTTTATTATAAATGATTTGTCAGTGTACTTCATTATTTTGTTTAAATTTATGTGACCTCATAAAATCTGATCTAGCCATCTGGAACAGCAGACCTTGTCTGATGATGTCAGTCTGGCTTTTTGGGCGGAGCCAGAGCGGTTCACCACTCCCCTTCAACAGTATGAAACGCATCCTTTTCTAGAGCCAATCAATTCCCAGTGGATAAACAAGCCACGCCCCCCTTTTCCATTTTACTTTGAATTACGTCAGAGCGCAGAAGTCTTTCGCAACTTCCGGTTCATGTGGACTTTCTCTGAAGTTTTTCTCTGTTTCTTACAGTTTATCAATTATATGGCAGATCTTAGCAAATAAAGGAGCTTTAGAACTGCACAGCAGTCAACTGCGAGCCTTTAATGAAAAGAAGCCTCATCTTTTTATACAATTTCAGGCACAATGAGAGCTGCACAATGGCTGCTTTTATGTGGCAAAAATGAGAGAACAATCAGCTTTATGTGTCTGAATGCAGCACAGTCAGTATGAAGCAGTGAGCTGGCGTGCGATGCTGTCTGTGTGAGCGATGGTTCGGCAGGACGCTTTTGGCTCTTTGTTTTGTGTTACTGTTTGGAGCGTGGCACTGAAAATCAGCCCCATAAATCACCCGGTACCCCGGACCAAAAACCCTCATGAGGGCCACGGAGACTGTTGCCGTGACAACATGTAGAGGGTAAAGCACCGAGGGGGACGGGGCACACTTTTGAAAATCTAGAAAATTCCCTGCAGAAATTAGGAAAGCAAACAGCAAATTAAAGAAAATTGCTGAGCAGCATTCCACAACAAAACTGCTTAAGACTTAGTCTAGACTTCATAATTAGGCTTGAGGGAGAAGAAACAGAACAATTAGCCCTATACAGGGCCACTAGAGCATAACTATTAACTAATACACACTTGCATACACATTCTATACAGTACACGCTGTTCTCTGCATACGTCTTAGGTCTACGTTTCTGCTCAAATTTCTCCTTCCTTCACACAATGGTACTGCTGACAGAAACAGAAACACACACACACACACACACACACCACAAAATTACAGACTGAGAGAGGGCTACGCTGGACAGCGGGACCTTCTGCAGTGTCCTCTTACACACACACGCAGTCAGTACTTGAGGACTGTAAAGGAGACAGAACACAAGTGGATCCACATCTCGTGTCCACATACAACCGAAAAGCATGTGAACACCTGTTTACACTCACACCCCATCCCCCAAAACACATCATACACTCCGCTGTTTCCATGGTGATCGCTTACACCCTGTGAAAATTTTTTTTCCTCATTCATCTCAACTCTTCTCACTTGGGCTCGAGCTTTTCTCGCTTTCTGTCTCTTTCTGACAGCCCTGTTTTCTCTCGTAGACCAACAGGCCTAGAGGCCGTGGATAGTGGTTTGGTTAGGAGGCCCTAACTACTGTTTGTTAAGATGGTAACCGATAACACACTCTTCTGTGGTTATTAAGAGCCATTTTGTAAAAGCACAGTAGTCAAACACACACACACACACACACACACATACACACACACACACACACAAGAATGGTGTTTTCTTTATTAAAAACCATGATTCACTTTTCAAGAACTTAATTAATTCTGTTCACACTCCGTCGGTCTGAATGTGAAACCTCTGAGCTGTTCCTGAAGCAGTGACGGGTTATGAGGAAAAGCCCCAAGCATAAGAAATTAGATTCTGCTTAATAGAAAACCGGGCCTATTTTTAGAACTATTAAGATCACGACCCAAAGCCCTAGATTCTCATTACATCTCATTACAAGAATGAAAATGCCATTTTGTGGTATCAAAATTGTCCTGTTGATATAAAATCAGCATTAATATTTTCATTTCGACTAAGTTTACAGTGATATTCACTTGAAAGTGTTATTTTTCCACATACCCATAATGAGAATAGGCTTGGGTCATAATGATCATGTACATACAATTTAAACGTCTCAAAAAATGGGCTTCATTTTCTTTGTTTAATTAAATATAATATCATTATTAATATAGTTCATCTTCTTAACAAATGTTCTGGGAGTTACCCTATGATACCTTAGGAGGAAACCAGCATCCCATTTCCAAAATGAGGCATTACTGATATCCAAGTGAACCATAAATAAAAGGGTTCCATTCTCGAGCTGAAAGTGACTTTTAAAAGTTATTTTCCCTTTTCTCATGGATGCTTTCTCCACTTAATTAGGTTCACTGCGCGTTCCATCACTGACAAAAAAGGCAGCCTCTCCCCATCGCCATGGTAACAAGTATAAATAATGCCGAATTGTGGTTAGGGTCCCAGTGCTCTCGTCGTCAGCCTGTTCTCGCACCGCAAGATCGATGCTTATTGATACTTTCTCCAGCAAACACTCGCTTCAGCACAAAGTGACACTGAGCGCGCGGCATGATGACTGCAGCAGGAAGACTGACACGCTCGCTAATGAGCGCACGCGCATGCATGCGTTTTATATGCCCGTAGCAGAGAAAAATCACAAATGAGATCTCTTTGATCTTTCAGATGTTGCTCCTACACGCAATGTGATAAAAAGAGGGCACGTAGAACTTAGATTAGAGTCCATACAAATGAAGATAAGATATAAGTGAAGCATAAGGCTCTTTAAGAAACACATCTGAGACGGTTCATTTTATAATTAAACAAGAGCAGAACTCCATTGTAGCATTATGGCTCCAAACTTTTAACGATGGCGTACCTCTTCAAAACATCTTTTGTTTGCACCGTCTCTATGTACTCATACACACAGGCTTATAGCCATAAAAAGTATGCTGTGTTAGCATAACATATAGTTAACAGCATTTCTGACTGTTAAAAGATAAATTGATTGGTTAATTTAATTGGACCATTAAATAACACAAACTGTTTGTACACTGGAGATTGCCCACGTACATTTTTCGCCCGTGAACTCGGCTGGAATGTATCGTAGTCTTTAATTGAAACAGAAAAGTTTGCGTATCTCAGTTTGCGACCCACTGCTTAGCAAATGATAGATCAACCTTCTAAGCACGAACCAAATTTCCACTGGCTGTGCCCATACACACAACGTGATCTTTTTAAATATGTCATTATCAAATTAAAAGTACAGGGCGTAATCACGCAACGCAAACTCAATGTCACGATCATTTGTTTAACGATTTATATTTAAAGAACCGTGGACTGAAACAGGAACGTGGGGATGCAGGATACAATCAGCTGTACACAGACATTTCTTCATTTAGCCGAGTGATGGGAGTGGCTGGCATCCAGATGTTGGGTTTGCAAAATGACACTTTTGCTATTTTCCATCATTAGCGTTTGACTCCTCCCACGACAGCGAACTGCAGACAGCACAAGCTGAGTTTAATGGGCCTAATGGGCTGACTCATAAACCGTGAACATCTGTACACCTTTAATCTAACACACACACAGACGTGGAACACAGCGCTGGGAATTACTTTAACAATTAACCATCAGAGAGAGAGAGAGAGAGAGAGAGGAAGGGCGAGAGAGGGAGTGAGAGAGACAGAAAGAAAGCATTTGTGTGTCTCTCTCTGCAGCCGTGACTTCGAAAATAAAAAGAGGGAAACGACAAGAAAGCCATTCATATATTTCAGATCACTGGAGAATCCTACAATTAACATTTTCTGCATGTTGTGAGCCTGTGGGGCCAGCATCGTGTTTGTCGAGGTTTTGTGGATATGAAGGTGCACATGTTTGTGTTTGTTTTAGTCCCAAAGCATCAATCAGTGCATGTATGTGTGTGTCGTTTCACCAGATGGATTTCAACCAAATTAGGCTGATGGTCTCCAATCAACACAAGCTCTAGCCTGACAAACAGTCCACCCAGCTAACAGAAAACATTGGCTAACGTTCTCTAAAAGGTCTCTCAAAGTTGTCAGAACGTTCTTGCGGTAATGTAAGTAGATTTTTTTAAACGTTATATATCATGTTTATCAAAAACATTATTATTAATTAGTGAAATGTTTTGAAAACATTGCAGAATCACAAAATGTTTGGAAAATGCTCTTATAAACAAACAATAACGCTAATAAAACGTCTAAAAACATGTTCCCAGAACTTTCAAAGCAATATAACAAATATGAAAACATTCCCACAACATAAAATTGTTAAGCGTCGTGTAAACGAATAACTGGAACGTTGATTCTCCAGATAAATCAAACTGTCCACGTTTTCCTGTGACCAGCTTGAGCAATGTGGGCGTGTGTAAACTGAAGGCGAGAGAGAGCTTGGAAAACAACAGGCCCACCAAGATCACACAAACAGGATTTCCTGCATATGCACTCTCAAAAAAAGAGAAACACAAAGAAATAAAACAGCGGTGAGCTCGGCGCCGGGAAGCAAACGCACACCTACAAGTGTGATTTGATCTTTGGGATCTCATTCATGACCTTTATGAGTCATAGAGATCAAATGCCGGCCCTTCTTTACAGCCTGGAATGTGAAGCAGAAAGACAGTCACACGGTAGGGAAAGTCAGGCTGACTGAGACAGTGAGAGAACCATATCTAGTTCTTTGGTGTGCCGTAGGTCTTCCTCTTGGCCCTGAGTAACTAACCAATCCTAAAGGAATGTTGAATTCCCCACAGACATTCCATATGTCTTTTCTCCCAAGACAACTCACTTCGGTTGCTGCTTCTCTTTATTCTCCTCTACACGCTTCAAAATGTGCTTTACAATGACGTAGAAGAACCTTTATGGTTCCATGAAGACTCTTTAACGTTCACCGATTTTATGAAAGGTTCTTTGTAGTGAAAAAGGTTCTTTTGACTATTAAAAGGTAAGAAAGAAATGGTTCTTTTAACAACCTTTGACTGAATGATTCTTTGGGGAAACCAAATGGTTCTTCTTCTATGGCATCGAACCTTTTAGGAACCTTTATTTTTAAGAGTGTAGTTCCTTCTCTTTTCTCTCTCTCCTCAATCTCCTTTCTCTTCTCTCCTGTGCATATCGCTCAGACCTTGCTCAGGAATTCTCAAACATGTTTAATTTCAGATCAGATGTGTTACAGACATCTTAAAAGTTTAAAATTATTTAGCAGATACAGAAATAGAAACGAACGAGACAGGTGTTGACATACAGTGAAAGCCCAGAGCTATACAGTTCATGTGGACAATTCCCTTTCAGAAAATGTAGTCCAGCAAGAATCTGTTTGGATTTTTATTAAATTATATTTGATGGTTTGACGGTAGACTTCAGTATTCTGGCAAATCTCATCGTCTTATCATTTCTGGAACTCTAGATACATAATTTATGTTTATCATAAACGCAATGGAGCATATGAGGTCAGCCATGTCACTCAGCTCTGTCTGACACAGTTGCTGTATGTTATTGTGTGTGTGTGT